>UXGD01001547.1:0-33709 GCA_900474315.1 Torymus auratus
ATATAGGTAGCAAATATACATCAGGAGCATGTGTATACGAAATCTGAGCGCGACGGACAACGCCGATTCTGAGTACTGCGGCAAAACGTAAACAAACGATCGAGTTCGTCGGCTGCGGGAGGGGGTGCGCGCGCGGTGCGACGGGACTCCTTCCCCCTGCCCAGCACGAGTTGATCTAGCCAACCTCCTTAAAAATTGTTGATTTGCCGACGTTTCGGGCATTTTATTTATGCTCCTCTTTAATGCTCGTGAGTGCAAAAAATATAAAACAATTTATCAAATTATAAATAATTACAAAAAGGTTAAATTCGCATCGCAATCGTTCAGAAAATAAACTTAGATCTATCAAAGTTTACAAAACGTTGTAAAACGGTATGAATACTGCCGGTCAACGAGAATGTCATCAATTGGCATCACCTTTATGTACAATCTCTCTTACAACTTGATGTTTTCAGAGGGCACTGATATGGAAGCAAATTCGTAAAAAATATATTTTTATTACTTTTCCATACAAAATATTACACAAGTACTTGCAATTTGCAGAAGGGGTATCAAGTATCAATACTCTCGAATCCCCTATATTCCGGGATGACCTATACAATAAACAAACCAAAAAACCTAATCGTGTGCAAACAATTTAGTAGGAAACCTAATATCCTAAAAAAATAACTCCTTATCCACATGACCACATTCCAGGAAATCGTCAACCCTTCCCGCTATCCCGCGCTTGAAAACAAAAATCCCCGACCCACTTCCCATAGCTCCTCGCTTTAAATCCATCCTATCCACCCTAAACAACAACAGCAGCACCATCAGCAGCATCAGCATCTTCGCCAAATAGCCCCTCGCATCAACCCTCGCCATTTACCAGGCTAATTCGGCAAAGAGGCCGCGTTATTTTTCTCCGACCGCTTAACAATTAGTCAGCCTCCCCTCGGGTATACACGGAGCATCCGCATTCTTACTTTTTCTCTCTCTCTCACACGCGCGGGGGATGTAAATGAGCAGCGGCCGCGCGTATCAATCACGCCTCGCGCGCGAGAAAGAATCCGGCGACTTCGTCTCCTCTCTCCGCGTTTATATATGTATATATACCTATATACAGCAGCACCCCCAGGGTGGCGTGCTAGTACGTGTGCGCGCTGCAGGGGTGGCGCAGCCGCCGCCGCTGCCGCCAGCTCCGCTCTCGGCTCGCTCTTGGCTTAGCGCGGCAGTGTGCGGTCCGACCTCGTCGAAGGACCACGTGCTATCACGTGGTGTGCGACATCGCGCGCGCGCGTATATTGGTATCGTATTACCCTCGCGATATATATACATACATATATGTATGTAAGGATTCGCCGTGTTGTGTGCTGGTGCTGAAGGAATTTTGCTTGTTCCCGTGTTGTGTATATGGAGAAGGCAAGGGTCATTATATTCGTATAGAATTGCCGGCGAGCTGAGTTGTTGTGTTATACATGTAGTGCGCCGAGAGCAGCGAGAGCAGCACGTGGTTGCTAGAGAGACTCACTCTCTGCAGTGCGGATTGAGCTTGGCATTGGTGACAGAAGAGGTTATCTGGTGTGATGATGCCGGTAAAAGAGTTGTGTGATGATAAATGAGTGCTCGGCTGTGCGCGGTGGTCGCGGTCAAGGAAGTCGTTGGATGCTGGGCTATTTTGCTTTTCACGCACAATTCGGGGTAAAGTAGCCGCGCGGTTAAAGTGCACGCTAATCCGCGTATACATACACATAACAAAATATCACAGGGAGATAATGGGTGCAGCCGGGCGCGCGGTCGCGCGTCCGTATACCCCGCGCTCAGAGGATATTTAATTTGTGCCGGCGGCCTTTGTGTGTAGTTTTGGTGCAGAAGAGGCCGATTATACCATCGCCATGCCGTCGCCGTCAGAAGCAGCAGCAGCAGGCCATCGCTGCGGATAGTCAATTAGGACACACGTATAACATATAACGCTTGTACACACGCGATAAAGTGCGAAATAGCGAGCTTGTGTGGTTCGAGGGAGCGGCGTGTGCTGCCTGTTATATGAGTGGATAAAGGGCCAAGCCGAAGAAGAAGATGTGGTGCTTATTAGTGCTCTTGCTGGGATTGGCGAGGGCCGCAGTCGCGGGCCAACGGGCCGGACAGAGCGACGCATCAGGTACGTGTCTCACTGCGAATTAAGGTTTTTTTCTCTTCACCTGTGTATATGGTGGATAATTATAAAGGGACGTGGTTTATTGCCGCCGACGGCGGTTAATGAACGGTAATACCGTACCCGCGATTGATGATGATTGATAAGGGGAGTAGGTGTCGTGTGTTAAAGCGGCGAAATTTTTTTTAGCGCGATGATTATCGGGGTATGTGGGTGTAGTCGATCGGTAATGAGGGATGTTTGCGAATGGACAATTTTACAGTTTTTTGGAGCATATACGTATATAGGTGGTGATTAGGCTGTCTGAGCGGTGAAACGTGTGACCGTACGATTTAGCTTAAGTGATTTTTTTTTTGTTTGGAGTTAAAGCTGAAAGGGATAAATTGGTTGCAATGAAAATCATAAGCTAATTATTGTACGACATAATTGCGCTGGATAAAATTATTGAATACAAATAGGTTAAGTTCGGTGCTTAGAGATTAATTAATTAGAAATAAAAAATGAAAATTAATACGGAACGAGAGTATAAATTATTATGAGTATATACGTAATTAGTATTTTAATTAAAATATTTTTAATGATGAATTTATTGACATAGGGGCGTTTACGGTAAAGTTTCTCCGGGAATCTTGGTGGACAGATTCCTGGAATACCTAAAATTTATAAAATATAAATGAGAAATGTTAAGGACAATAACGTATTTTCCGACGTGAATTACGTTAGTGCCGAGTTAATAATTGTAATTCAATAAATTATTGAATAATTTTTGTGGTTATTTTAATGAGAATATCAGTGAGTCCGACATTTGCAATCAAATATAGTAATCTTTTCTCTGTGTCGCGTTACATAAGTAAAAATCTGTATAGCAATATTTTTTTAAGAACGGACAATGATTATATATGTAAGATGATTTATCATAACGTTTTTGTTATACATCAACCGTTTGAACAGTATACCTAATACTGCATTATTTGTTCATGTGGAAAATTTTAATTAAAAATTTTTGAAATCGCGCTCAAACTGAAAAATAGAAAATATGCATATCTTTGTGAAAAACTCTTTGGTATGGCAGACTTCCTGCAGCGCTCCAAAGAAACGAGTAATTAAATTTCGTTTAAGCACAAACGCGTAGGAAAGTATTAAATAAAACGTTATAATTAGTTTATAAATATATATATTTGTTGAATAATTTAAAATTGTACATTGTGCGCCCTTGTAGCGCAATTTTAGTCGTTTTAATTAAAATTAATTAGATTCTTTAGTAAACAAATTAATCAATACGATATTTATATTGATAAATATAGTTCGTCGTGTTATGCATTCAATTTACATTAATTAAAACATACATTTTTTATATGTTCGTTAAATTCAAACACACTGTTCTAGATCTGTTTTTATCCATAACATTTTTTCTCGCTCACTTTCTGAGAAAAGAATCGCAAGCTCCGAATCTTGTTAACCAGTAAAATCCATTCCCTATTTCATTTACAAAATATCAATATCATTTTACTAACTTTTTTTGAATCGCCTCGTTTACGAAAGATACCTTTTCCTACGTAAAAAGAAATTGATCAGATCTGAAATTTATTTACCCGCGCGTGTGCGCGATGTATAAAAAAGTTATAAAAGTTTGGAAAATTCATATTTCGTATATAAAAAAAGTTGGAATTCTATCAATTTTTTTTTTATACCCGATATACCTTTCAAGTAAGTAAATCTTCGACCTACACAATGTTAATGTACAAACAATGTTTCGATGGGGGGAGGGGGCTGAAATATTTTCACGTCGGGCGAGCGACGCACATACCCGAAACCGGTTTTATAGCTCGTAGTATAACCCTCGCGCGCTTTTTTTTCGGCCGCCCGGCTGAAAAAACATCTATATCCGAACGGCTATACGTATGCTATCACCCACATCTGCTCGTTATCATAAAACGTCGCGCATTTGAATATACGAGAGGTGAGCCTCGATCCTCGAACTTTTTTACTTTTCTCTGCTTTGTCTTATAACAATAACGTTTCGAAAAAAATCAAAACCTCCCCACGCACACATTTTCCTTATAATTTTCTTTCCCAAAAGTCCTACTACAACGATCACGATATCTTCATCCCATAGTCAATCATATCAATCACCGCAACGAAATAAACCGAATCCCTTCACGCTTCGATATCTGCACCGATAGTCGCATAAATTACCCAGTGAAAAGCCTTTCTTCTTCTTCTCTCCTCTTCTCGGCATCGACGAGCGGAATACATTCGTCTCAATAATCTATAATCTCTTCGGCTGCTCCGTCGTATACGACAGTAGTGCGCGCGCCACAACGATTCGATTTATCAGGCGCGCGCACTATACAGCCTCCATAAAACATTTACCTTCGCTAGCTTTGTAAGTATACACGCCTCCATCTACGCATCGCACACGTCGAGAGAAGAAATCGCATCAAACCGCGAAAGGCGGCCATAACCTCCGATTATCATAATAACCAGCCCTCGATAAATCAAAACCAGTCGGTTCTCTTTCTCGCGTGACGATCCGATTGATTCCACGGCCACGAGTTCATCTAGATAAAAAAAAAGTCAAAACCACCGTCATCGGGGCGTTAGAAACAAGTCGCCGCGAGCTTCGCTTGTAGATGGGAGGTACGTATAACCGGGCGCGCCGAAAAAAAGTGGCACGAGAGCAAAAAAGAGAGAGTGTGAGGGAAAAAGAATGAAGAACGGCAGATAGCCAGGCGGGCAGCGAGGGTCGTCGCGCTCGCGCGGGCTTGGGCGACCAGAGTGGCTGGTGCTGCTGCACAGAGGGAGAGAGAGGGTCTGCGCGCTCGCGCTTTTTGAAAAGGTGCAAACGCGCCGTGTTCACGACTCAGCTCGGTGATCCCATAAAAATTCACGAGGGCTCCCTCTCCCCGGCCTTTTTTCACTCGCCTCTACACCTCGCTGTGTATGGATATATATATACACACATGCATATACTTCCTATCCGCTCGTGCAGTGTGAACACAGACACACACACAGATGCAGAAGGTACAACATAGTAGTCGGTACCTTTTTTTTTTACTCCGCACACCCTGCATTCTTCCACTTCCGTGGCCATACAGCATCGCCGCTAGCCCTCTCGCTCTTTTTCTCTATCGCCTCGTCGTATCCCTCCGCATATACCTATATACACGTATATACACATACCGACCCTCGTTCTTTTACCGTTAAGGCGAGTGTGCGGCTATGGTGCGATGGTTATATATACGTAAAAATCTGAAAAATAAAAGTCGCGCTTAATTGCCCGTGAAAGTGTTGTTATTGATGGTTACAGCTTTATCGGGGCGTAAACGCACGGTCGCTTGTTTTTTCTTTCCTCTCTGCTCTTCTTATTTATAAGGGACACGCGCGTTATTATCGATAAAGTCGCAGGTTATGTCTTTCTTTGTGGAATACTCGGACACCCCCGCCGTCGCCGAGCTGCGGTTTGAATAATATCACGCGCGAGAGTACGAGAGAAGAGGATGTCTTTTTTTTGCGTAAGCGAATTTGCACGGTTAAGTGTATTGGACCGATGTTTTTCCGATTTTCTGATTTTCTTGAAGGAATGTATTTTTCCATCGAATTTTTCATGAAATTCCGGGCTTATGTGTATATAAGTGCCCGGGGAGAGTTTATTCTGGGAAAATGCAGGACGGAAAATTTTTCAATCAATCCGAAAGTGCGTAAAATTTTTCAAATTTTATGAATAAGATGATGATACACATACACGAGGGAAGCGGTAAATTTTCTAAATCGCGATTCGAAAAAATACGAAATACATATATATATACCGCGCTGTAAAATTTCGGAAAACCCGAAATCCGCGACGTAAAATTCCGTGAGCGAAGGTCTTTTGACGAGCGCGGAACGCGAAACTACAATATCCGAAAAATTGAAATCCCGTGTGGGAAAGCTACAGTACCGAATACTTGCGCGCGCGCCTTTTTAAAGTCATAAAAATGTCGAATATTACAAAATTCAATAAGCTTATTTTTTTATCCTCGCCGCGCAATTTCGCCAACTATACTCGGCAATGATTATTCCCCCCCGGTTTTATACTATTGTATAAAAATGTCTCATCTTCGATACTCGCGCTCCCTCCCCATCCCCTATCTTTTCGTAATTTCCGAAATTGCTTCCCCTCTCTCTCTCCCACTGTGCTTCGGGAATTTCGCATTTCGCCTTTTTCATTCCCGGAATTCCATATTACACTCTCTAAGCGTGCGCTCTATGTATTCAAATTATTCCGCCTCCCAGTTTTTCTCCTCTCTCCCTCGGCACTCGAGGAATCGTTAACGAGAGGACCATCGATTCTTCGGAATCTTCGGCTCTTTAGCCGGACGTGGGTGTCGCGCCGGAAGAAAAGGGGAGCGAACTCTAAGGAGGGGGACGGTTATTGCCGCGTATCAGAAAGAGAGCGGCGGTGGTCCCGCGGGACTATAGCCCGGCACATGTCGCCGCGCGACGATGATTATAGCTCCCCACGTGTATGTGTCCCCTCCTCATACTCGCTCATATCCCGGTATATATGGGCTACACGCGTTTCCCGGCTAACAAAGTGCTGCTGCTGCTGCACGCGCGCGAAGCTGCCCTTGAGGCAGAGATTGGGGGCGAGAGAGAGAAAACGGGCGTTCAGCGTAAGAGCGAAGGGGGTGAGTGGCGAGCGTGTATAAGGGGGAGCAGTGTCTAATGAGGGGATATAAGAGTATCGTTGGGTTTTCGCCTGGGAGAGAGTGAGAGAGAACGAGGTCGATCTTAAGTCGGTTACGCTCAATTTCGCGCTCTGCCGAGGGACGAAATTTGATTCTCCTTTTCCGGTGCTGCGCGTCGTCTTCTCTCTCTCTTCTTTACTCGGTCTCCTCTCTCTCTCTCTTTCTCTGTATTCTCTGGCAGGTCTCCACGGGTATATATCCCCGGGTAGTTTTGCTTCCACGGTCTACTTTATTCCGGCTACGTGTGTCTTTCGAAAGTTGTATTCTTTCTGTGTCGCGCGTTCGCTTCTTCTGTCAGTCTTGCGCCTCCTTCCTCCTCTTCTTTTTTTTCTGCCTCGTGTGCGCTCTGTCTTTCTGGTTCTCTTTTTTTTTCGTATATGCTTTTTTCGTTTCTTTCCTTTTTGCACATCCGCGCGCACCGCGTGAGTCGGAAAAGAGATAATGCTTTTTACGGGCGAGCGAAATGATACTCGAAAGTTTTTGTATCGCCTTTCTTCAAAGCGCGCGCGAGCGATGTTTAGCGAAATTATTTTTCATGCACGTATAAAAGTCTTTTCCATCTCTAGCGTTATCCGACTTGCTATACATATATATTTGTGTGCGTGGTTTGGATGGAGTTTTAAATATTTTACGCTGTATTTGAATATTTATTTATAATAATGTAATTTCGAAATAACTTTGAACGATAAATCGTAAATTTTACAAATATTTGATCGACGGTGATTGCACGTTTGCTGACATTTTATTTCGATTTTAATCGTCAAAAGAGAATTGCTAAAAAAAAATCATTAAATTTTGTTTTTGATGGAAATAACGTCAATTATCAACTAATAATGAAGCATAAAAAAAACTTATTTTATATCCATGTATTTGAATGATACTGGATCATAATTATATTGAAACCTGTACGTTTCATCTTTTACTTTATTTTTGCAAAAATTTAAATATTTCCATTATTCGGTGCATGATCAACATTATTCATGGGATTTATGTCATCGAGCGACATCATTGCGAATCGCTTTTTCGCCAAACTCCTGTCACACTTGACAAAGGCTTTAAACAAAATTTCATAATAATTTCATTTGCAAAATTGACATTGATGAATCATTTTATAAATTGTGTTGAGCACAATAGATATTAAATTAGGCCATCATTCAAAATTTTATCTATCAGTCGTTATCGCGAAATCGACATTTTACAAAGCATTAACATTAAAAAAAAAAAAAAAAAATCAACATATTTTCGAAAACCTCCCGTCATTAAGAGTTTGTAACGGTATATGGAATTGCATAATTTATTACGAACTTACATAGCAATCAACTACTTCGCGATCTTAATGTTACACGTGGCTATGCTCACAATGATACGACCGGCTTTGTACTTGTAATTATTGAGTTAGAAAGTATAATTAACCCTTACCTACCTTCATCATGCTGCGTAGATAGTGAAGTGAGTATAGCTGTTAATATTATGCCGCGAAACTACATATGAACCGTGAAATTATTACAAAGTAATTATGTAAATAATGTTATATAGAGACATGTAAAAGAGCCAATAACCTGTAACAAAGGCAAGCATTATAACATAATGTGAGAATTTATATTAATAAAAGCTCTGCAGTAAATCATTACAGTTTTTGCATAACTATACGCGGACGCGCAATTTACTAAATAATAAAAAACCTTCATTTTTTATCCGGAGGATAAGCTACCTGCGTAAAACACATTTTTATAGTGTGAAATTTTCGCTTTAACAAGGCACGAGGTAATAACTTTTATTATTTGCTTTCACGCGAGGGATTAACTTAAATATGCTGAAAAAAATGTTTTGCTTAAATACGCTTTTAACACGCGTGCGCAGAGATTATCGCCTCATTTCGAATGCACAATTCAACTCGGATTAAATATTACTTTTGTCGATATTTTTTAATTAAAAAAATGCAAAAGTACGTTACTGAATAAAGCTGCCACTACTCTAGATTGAATATCGATCAATAACCGTGTAACATCATTTATACTTACCTGTTATTCATAGATTCATATTTTATCTCATCTATTAATAAAATATATAATCAATATTAATATTTTTACTTCGTATTTTACATTCTATTACTCAACACTCGTGACGCAATAAACTAAAATGCATATATTTCACTCCCCTATCCCAACACCAATAACACACCTCCGAACACAATCATCATTAATTAAACTTCCCCTATATCTACAACAAATGCAACGAAAACAAAAACACACTCCCACCGTATAAGAATTCATCCACCTTTAAGTATTTAACGCTGTGAATATAGATATAACCTGGAGGTATGCGCGCGTGGCGATCCTCGACTTCGATAAAGCACACTCATTTCTCTCGTCCATTACATCCTTCGTCATGTAGCCGCTCTCTTACGCGCAAACCGTCGCCATTAACCATTCGTTAATAATGCAAGCCACCTCCTCCACTTTCCTCATTACGCTTGAGATCCGCACGAGCGAGAACTCACGAAATCTCTATATGTCCCATTCGAATATTCTCCAAAATCCAAAGATATTCCGACTGCGTATATATATGTATTCGTGCCGATTGCCCGCGGGAGATATCTCGCGCGACAGTGAAAGACTCTCTTTCTCTCCACGGCTTATCAAGATCTCTCTTTCTCGCTCTATACCTCGCGTATCAGATCGACCAATAAGCGCACGCGCGCTCGTGTCTATATATAGCCAATGTGTGTATGTATGGGTGTAGGTGGGTTTTAGCGAGGCACGGGGACGAAATATATATATGTATAGAAATGTCCGGGACGCTATATGGGCGTTCGGCAAATGGGTCAATGTTGCGGGAAGTATTGCTGAATGGGTGGACGTGTACTACTACTGCGCAGAGCTGAGCCGTGATTTAGTTCATCTGTTAAGAAAATATAGGAGTAGCCGCGGCGGCCTTGGATATGCTTCTTTATTGGGGAGTTTGTGCTTTTTTTTGTCCGTGATGTGATTCATGGGTTTCTCACTGATGACCTAGGTATCATATATATTTTCTATAGCATATTTTGTAAATATTGAATTTGCTAGAATAGGTAATTTGTTTTGAGCTTCTTTCATTTCCATATAGTTGGAGAAAAAAAAACAACAACAACGCAAGTAGAACAACAGCGATTTTTTATTTATTCATTATAGTTATTAACATCGTTACTGAATTAACCTGAGTGCTAACATATCGCCCGATGCTCTAAAGACGAGAGTTTCACTCTAACTATAACACAGATTAACACACGCATCAATATACATTATGTGAAATAAGTCAGGGCTATAAGCATACACGGAATATACATATCCACGCCAATCCCTCTTTCTCGCGTATTGAAACATTTCAAATATACGAAGCTACCCCGCTCCCCGCTAATCTCTAAAAGATAACCACTTTCCGCATATTTGCCCCCCTTTTTCTCCACCTCGCGCGCTACTCTCTCTCCCCTAAAGAATTTTCTCTCTTCGCTCCGAAAAAATAGCGCAGATTAAACGTGTTTCGTCTCGTCGCCGCCAAAAATATGCGCTCGGCGTATACCCACTACTCCTCCCCCCTTCTTCTGGCACTTGACACGGAATGCATCCTACGGCGCATTTTGCACGCTCGCATATACGCATATATATGTATACACACGCATCTATATATACAGCAGGATCGACGGCATAAAATTGGAGCGCAAAGATGAGCGCTCGGTGCGGGTGTGTATACATATATATACGCTGGCAACGAGCTTGCTTATATATACCTATACGAAAAGGTACGTTGCACGTGCGTCGCGCATTCCTCCGTACTATACGTGGTATAGTACCTATATACTATACGCTCGCTCGCGTGGAAAGTGGGTTTCGCGGCGACGGTAGCAGAGAGAGAGAGAGATTACATCGATCTCGCGTATATACGCGTAGGTTAATGGGTGGCCGCGCGCGCGGCTTGTCATGGCTACGAGTGCGCGATAAAGAACGAGCCGCTGCAACGACGCGCGAATTATACGAGACGGCCGTGTGAGGCATGGCACGCGTCGTGTTCCTTTTTTTTGTAATATCTCCTGGAGTGACGAGGATCGCAATTATTGTAGACAGAGAGAGGAAGGGCGCGAAGATGGACGGTTGTTTGTTGTTGGCGGTACGCGCGAGGTTAATGAATTGCGATACAAGTTTTCGCTTGATTTAGCGGAGAAGTCGATTTAGCTTGATTAATGCGCGCTCCGCTGTTACCATCTCCCCCCGGCGTTTTGCATTGCAAATGTGCTGATTTGAGCTGGTTAAGCAGCTTTAATTCGGCCCGACGCTATGGCATAACGAATATTCTAATGCGAGCTGAGAACGTTTCTTTTTACATCACCTTTATTTTTGGGAGGGAAGGAAGGTGAGGAAGGATGGAATTACAAAAATTAGGTTGCAGAGAGAAAGAGAGAGAGAGAGGTGGAAGTCTGAGAGTAGAGCGGGAATGCGCGATTCTTTGGGAGCTGACAGCGATGATGGGAAATTCGATACGTCCGTGGGTGTAACGGGTCCGAGAGGCAGGAACTTGTAAAAAGAATTTGATATCGGCGATTTCTCCGGGCTTCGGAAGTGTGCGAGCTTTTGTTGATTTTTCTTTCTTTCTTTTTTTGGAGCGAGGGAAATATTCTAGTTCTGTATACCAGTCGGATGATATCCAATATACGGGGAGAAAATTTTTTTCTAAGAATTTTTGAACGTGCGGGATATTGCGAGTATACTTGTTTAAAGTCATTTTAAATTGCCTCGTGATAAGTGAATTTTTAGCAATTCAATTGACATTTTATTCGTACATTTCAATGTAAAACTGTCAAAATGCCAACGACAAAGGTATATGTATGATAATTAAATACGAATATTTACGTGGCGGCAAAGGTATAAACAAATTATTTCCGCGAATTTTAATCAATAATTTTCACAATTCAATTTCATCAAGTTGAAATTTGACGTTGTCGATATAATTATTTATCGATATAAAATTAAACCTTCATCAGAAAGCTAATTTCACTTTGTTCGCTTATTAACAACAGTTCTGGGAAAAATCTCGTCAAAGCGTGTCGAATAACAAGTGCCCCGTGTCATTCACCGGAAACCCATAACCGCGCAGCCAGTTTGGAATTCCTCATTCCTCACCTCCATATACACGACACGCGCCCAAAATGATCGGCCCGCAGAGAATGAAGCTGTTGCAGTCCCCAAATGACAACCGAATAGCGCGGGTCTACCTATTCCTCTGTATACACGGAAATTCTCGTTTAAGCCATACGATAGAAGCGAGCAAGTAGCGAGCGAAGAAGCCTCAAGGGCGCGATCGCGTCGTTATTGCGTCTGTATCTGCAGCCCACTTTGTCGTTTGCGGTATACAGTGGCGTCTCAAATTTTAGTCTCTGCTCGCGCGCACACTTGTCTAGAATTTAAGGAATGCCTCTGTGCGCTTCCCCTATCTTAAACTTAAGTGACTCGCGACTTCCCGCGCGTATATATAGAATCATCGTGCTTGTACGGGGGTAAAGTTACGGTGGTGGAGAAAATTTTGAGGAACGTTACAGGGGGTACGCGTTATTTCGTTAGTTTTGTTATAAATAGGTGCCGACGGGTGGTTACGTATTTTTTCACGAGAAAATGGTCTCCTATTAAGAGCATGGCACGTTCACGAGAGCGATTCACTTATTAATTTTACATGAGAATAACACGACTGATGGCGATTGTATTGCTTAGTCATGGCAGTAGGGGCTGCAGAGGTGGATCGAAGAAAAACACACTGTTGCGCGTTTATACAACGATGAGAAAAAGGAAGAAAAACGTGATGAATACCGGCGTTCGATTGAACGATGGGCCTTGGGACACGATCTGATTGGCTAATAAGGGGAGCCACGAGTAATTCGGCCTTCGCTCGTCATAAATAAAATCCAGCGCGTTGTTGAGAAAACTGCAGGAGCTTATTACTCATTGAAATCCATAATTTTTCAAAACGAAATGTTCTCTCGATCTCCTCCTCCTTGCTGCCACGAGATAAAGAATATTAAAGATTAAAAATAGCAGATATAAATGTGATTTATGAAAAAAAAAGAAAAATACATGCGGAAATTTCCCTCTCTGACGTAATGTCTCGCGGTTCGGCGGGCACGTTATACGTATACGTACACCTTTCGGACGTTATTTATGATATCACTTAAGAGCGAGAGGAGGGGGCACACGAGCCTTAAATACCATTTATTTATTCATGACGGGTGAATTACGATGGATGGTAAGTAAACGGCACGCGTTATAATCCCTGGGGAGAGAGCGGACACGTTGGAGGGGAAAGTCTCTTTTCGTGAGGGAACACACACACACATACTTGAGGGCGACTGACGAAAAACCTTTAAAGCGCTTCGCATTTGATGCATGCAGGCGCTAAAGTGCCGATAAAAGAGAAAATGAGCTCGGAATGTTCATCGTCAATTTTTAACGTCCCGTTCGTGCTCGTCCTTTTTCCGTTTCACTCCCTCTCACTTGCTTTTCTCCCCCCTCCCCTTCTTCTTCCTCTTCCGGCGTCGCCTGCAAACAAAAGTTAAATTTGTTTCGTGACTGGTGGATTCCTTTGAAAACTTTAGCACGTAATCACTAAAAACGTAGCAGATGTTGCGTCGGTGGTGCCCGTGCCAGCTAACGTTCGTTCTCTCTTTTTTACTTACTTACTTCGGTTCTCTCTCGCGCGCGCGAACGCGTGCTTTTGTCTTCGTCATTTTTCATTTCCGAGCGCGTGTATAAATTTCGTCGAGTTCGCTCTTAATGAACCTCGAGGAAGGAGTCGTCGGGCACTTGGGAGTTCTTAGTTCGGAGCGCGGAGTTTATTTGCGCGACACGCAAGTAGACTCTCTCTCTCGCTTCCTCTTCCTCGTTCATTTTTTTTTTAGTTTTACGTTTGATTGAATATTATCCACTGATGTATATACGGAGTTGAGAGGGAGAGAAGTGAAACGAGGTGTAAGGTAGTTATGGGCTTTTTGACGTATTGTAATTGTTTTTTCTTGTCCTTTAGGTATTAAGTTTTCTTTTCGAACGATTTAAAAAAGTTATGAGCGACTTTTTCCCCTTTTCATTGTACGATAATTATAGCCATGAAAAAAAAGTTGTCATTAGCGCTACGCGTATATATACGCATTCCGAGAGAAAGTTGGCCGGAGAAAAACGTGTAAATTATTCCAAAACATTTTTATGCGTGCTATGACGTCGAACTTTTTCTGCAGCGTGTAAAAGGGGGTGTCTTTGTAAAAGCTTTTTTCCACCGCTTCAATTCTATTCCCTCAACGGGGAATTGAATTACGTTTCAACCTTGAAGTTATGAAATATAAATGATGAATGATGATGGCCCGTGTAATTTATAAACCGCTGAGCGATCGAAGGACCACACCTTCTAAAAATAAAAAATACATCTTGGCTATCGAATATATTTCTGTAAAGTAGCATTAAAAGCTGATAAATATTTCACTTTGGACGTTACATTTGTAAATAAAATTGACCATACTTTACGCGAACTGCATATTTATTTCCATGTGATTTATGGAAATTTATTTTTACAAAACTCTCCAATTTTATATTTATTTTGGGTTATTTTGAGTGAAATAAAATTGTGCATCCCGCATTCACATGAAAAATACCTGGAAACTAAAATTAAAAAAAAAAACAACTATGAAAAAAGTTTTCAAATTTAAAATGTTCATTTTTAAAACAAAAACACTAAATTATATCTGATGAAAGAACATACAAATACACTGGCACATATACCGGAAAAAATATATTTTCTTCACAATAGAGTGGTGTTTTCACGTGGAAAATCAGAAAATAAATTTTTAAACATTTTTTCCCCAAAACATTTTTACTTTTCCAAAGCTTCTTTGTAAAGAGGTAAAATTTGTAAAGAAGGAAAGTAACATAGTATTCCACAGTACATATACATCTATTCAAAAGCTTGTGGGTTATACGTAATTGGGTATATTCTATAAGCTAAAAGAAGGAGAAAAGTAATGAAAGGATTTTGCCTTCCAGCAAAAAAAAAATCTTATTAAATCGGTTTGACGAACATGACAAGAATGTATCATCCTTATAAATGAGCTTTAATCTATACTTCCTTTTCGAAAAATCACTTTTTGACATAATTCCAAAACCGAAAACTTTATCTTCACCCAAAAATAATCCTCTCCACTAACATTTCAATCCAGTTATTCCACCCTTCCCTAATTTAAACCCGACAGATAACACCCAAAGACGAGCCCTCCGCCAAAAATTGCTTGCATCCACCGAGCGCAGTACCTTTCGCAGCCGACAATCCTCTCGCCTCGGCGTTTCAATTTCACGCACAAAAACTCGCGACTCGGAAAAAGCTCGCACACCGCACTCTCTCCCTCTCTGCACGGACCGAAAAATCCCGCTCGCGCGCGGTTTACGTTGTCTTATTTAAAGCTCTCGCGTCCGCCCCTTTAATTCCGAATGCTATATGCACCCACAGAGAACCACAGTCCACGCGCAGCTTTTCTACAAAAAGCAGTACAAAAAAAGGAAAAATCTCCAGCTTCGCGCGGTTAAATACTGTTTCATCGGTCGAAGTATGAAAAGCAAAAAAAATAAAGCGCCTCGAACATAGCACACGCGGGAAAAAGGCTAAGCGCGCGCGAGGACGCAAGATCTCCTGGATATTACTTTCTCTCTACCGAGGAACACCGGAGAGATAAAGCGCGGCGGCTGCACGAGCGGCTGAGAAAGAGAATGCGAAAGGAGGGGATGTAAGGCAAGAGAAGCACTGTGCGAAAGACAGAGAAAAAGAATAAACAAGCGTTTGCTCTTTTATTTTTCTAAGCCGCGTGCCTCCCCCACTCTCTCTCTAGGCTCTACAAGTGCGAGCACTTGATGCCCGCGGGGTGAGCCCTTCGCGTAATTCCGACTCGGGGATTCTTCGACTGCGCGTATATAGCCTCTCGTTCGCTCGCTCGCTCGCGTCCACTTTTCCGGAAGAAGGTCAACTAGTTTCTTCGCCCTTCTTTCAAGGTTGTTGCGTCCTGCGGGTTTTCACTCTCCTCTCTGCGCACACACGCGTCTCTTTCCATCCTCCTACTCCCCCGCACTAGCGCGATTTTACGATTCCACGCACGGGCTTGAATCTTCTTTACGTGATGGCTCTGCACCGACGCTCGAGAGACGTATACCCTCTCTCTCTCTCTCCGCCGCTGGCTTTTTTCTATACCAAAGTCGTCGCTTCTCTTACCTGCGCCGCGCGCGACCTGTCGCTTTCCGTTCCTCCACTTTTCTCTCGTTCTCTCTCTCTCTCAGCCTTCTCCTGGAATTTAATTCGTTTTTTATTTTCTTCTTTATACGCGCTGATTCCGTTTTTCTATTTGGAGACGCGACGCGCGTGAAGTGCTCGTGAAAGGATGCGCGCTGGCGGGCGCGTGCTCTGTACAATGGGCGCGGAGAGAGAGAGAGGAAAGTTGACGGGAATTTATGGTGTCTTCAGAGTCGGCTTGATAGGATTTTCATGTTTTTCGCAATATTTTTTAAACGGTTCCGTCTCCTTTTTGCCGCGAAGAGGGATTATTTTAGACGACGAGGGAGAGAGAGAGAGAGGTTCGTTTGAAAAAGAGGTGAATTTATGATTAATTTCGTTTTTGATAAATAAGAAATATCTGTGCGAGTGTAGTCGTCGCACGGCGGATAAGTAGATAGAGGCCGGGTTGGGTCAGACATAATCTCAAGAGGCGTTTTCTTCTTTGTGCTGTCAGTTGTAACTGGATTTTCTCTAATTATATACAATTTTCAGGATAAATTATTAAGAATTATTGTAAACGCGAAAATTACTTAATCCCCCCCAAAAAAATGTTTATAACAATTACGTTATAGAGTTCGCATATATAGTGCTAAGCATTTAATTATGCCAAATGGGCACTTCGTTTGAGTTTTTATTAAACCGAGTTTATGCTTTTAATGAAAATGTGTTATAATGCACAAGTAGTTAACGTCAGTAGCTCATTTTAATTAAAAAATGCTCCGCGCCGTTCCCCTTTCACCTCGTTAAAATCTGAAAATAAATAATACATTTGAAATTTCGTTAAAAACTTTATTAAAGCCTTTAATTACAAGGCTTAAAAAAGGGAGAAAATTTCATCATTCACGATTACTTGCCCGTACACTTCGAAAACAATTTTCAAGACAATGCCACGGTCATAATTGCTTTTCCAAAATCGAAAGGAACGTGTCTCCGCTTATTGAAAAATCACTCGCGCGATAGTCTCATTAAAACCTGCTTCCCGTCCAACTCCAATACTTTTTTCGTTCGACTTATTACACCATTTCTCTCTCACACACACACATACACAGTCACTCATCAATCATCCGTGGAACATGAAACGCACGATTAATTTCGAATTCCCTTCACCTCTTCGCTCCTTCCCAAAGTATTATCTGCTCATCGCGCTCTTCCGTGTGATGCCCTCTCCTAAATAATTCATTACACCGGCGCCCGGCCCACTATCAATAACTTTTATCCGCTTAATCACTTCCCGCGTCTCTCTCTCTCTCTCTCTCTCCACCCCCAGCAGAGAGTTGTCATCAAGCGAAAACCGACATTTCCATCAGAACACACAGAGCAGGATCTCGTGCCAAAACGAAACCGCGCCTCGTAGCTCTCATCATCGGACATCGAAGGGCCTATATAGGCATTATTCACTCGCGGTGCGCGGGCTAAAATCGCACGCGCGTGTCTTTGAGTTGTCTATCGGCACACACACACATACACACAACAACACAGAGCAGGCGAAAGTGAGCACGCCGCGTACAAGGCTCGCATATAGGAGGTAGCGCAGGGGGTTCACATCCGTCTACATTACGCTGCATAATTCATGGGCCTGTCATAGACGCGCGAGCCGGATAATAGTGCCGCATTGGCCGGGGAGCTCTCTCCATTGTTCGCGCGGGCGCAGCTTTGTGTGCTGGTAGTATACCACACTACTATACCAAAGGGGGAACCGCCGCTTGATGCGGACGCTGTGCTGCTGCCGCCGTCGTCGTCGTCGCCGACGACGAGTGGAAACGTGCCTGCCTCCTCCTCCTCCTCTCTCTATATCTGTCCTGTCACGCGGAACGTACAACTACGCGAGAGCGATTACGAGAGAGCTGCGGAATCAGCCCCGTGCTGCTCCCGCGGTATAAGCCGCTGCACCTGCGGATATTGAGTGCGTCAGATAAACAGATTATTCTCTGTGCGGAGCAGAGCGTGCCGACGCCACCGCCGACGCTCTCTGTGTCGCGGATAATGGCACGCGAGAGGAGGGGAGGAGATAGCACGTTAGGGGCTGCTGCTGCTGCTGCTGTTGCTTGGTCAGGGTGTGTGCGAGCCTTGAAAGTTCGATTTGCGGGTAAATTGTGGTGGACGTGTCGGGGATGGATTTTGAGTGGTTCTGGATTTTGATGGGAAAAATTGGGTGTTGGGAAAGATGGGTATGGTAATCTTTTTTAATGTAAATACTTTTATATAAGTATATAGTATACACATTGTAACAATGTATTTAACTTTTCCTGCGTACTTTTAAAAAGTGCAATTTGAGCATAATTTACAAAGTAGATCTTACTTCGTGCAATGATCTAATTAAACAATAAATTACGAAGGTTTTTTGACGTTTTATATGGATTTTGTTTCATATAAATTAATTTAGTTGAAATATTTTGATTTCCTTTAGATAAATAATATTTCGAAAACAAAGGTAAATACAAAAAGGATATATTCGCTTACAATATGCCGTGACTTCGCAATGCTAAAACGTAAAATATTACCGCGACGTTATGGAATTTCAACAGGCCATAACTCGCCTGTAAATCTTTTGCCGGATCGGAAAAGAGAAAAATACATACAATTAAACGTATAGGTTAACGTTCGGGCAGCCAAGCTCGTATATAACTGAAATATTAAAAATCTAAGCGAACGTGTATTTTCGCCAAGCTCTCAACGAGCGTATCTCTAAGTTTCACGCGCAACGTCGTCGTCGTCAAAAGCTCGTAGGCAGTATAGGGCGCGAGCGCAAGTATGGCATTACACCACGGAATTTTTCCGCGCAAGATTGCGTAAAACATTGCGCGCCGGCATTTTCCGCGAAATTCCACATCGAAGGATCGAATGTTTGCGCGAGCTTAGAATATTCAAAATTTCGAACCGAAATTCATCGTATGTAAAGGCAACTGTGTAACAATTTACGGGGTACACGAGGCCATATTCAACACCTCTCTGCGATTTCGTTTAGCAAGTATGGCGCAACATCTTGACAAACACGTAATAATTGTACTTGTTCTTTTTACAAAGAATACGGAAGCTTTTGACCTGTTTAGTAAACGTACTCGAGAAATCGATCCCTTATTATACTTGTATAATATAAAATTAGTTCGGAGCGAGCCTTTTTCTTTGCTTTATGAAAGTAACTTAACAACGCGCGCTATTTCATTATATAAACTTTCTAAACACTAGCCCAACTGGAGCGCACGTTGTAATTATAGCTCGCGCACGCTAGATAAATATAACCGATGTGTTAGCTATAATTGAATAAACTTCTACTACAGCCGCCACTTTTAGATTCACCTCTGTATATCTTTTAAGTGCGATGAAATCGATAAGTTGTTAACCTTCTTAACCCATCGGCTCTTTTCGTCGTGTCACGTACGAGACGTTATAACGCCAATTAACATACGACCACCACATTCCACTTTTCCGGGTTTGTAATTACACTTTTGAAACTGGAAATTGTTCTTTTCTCCCCACGGTGTAACAACTTTCTTTAACGAGCCTCGGCCCCCTACATGTGAAATATCGTGCAGATTGAAATGATTATGTAAACTTCATTTAGGAAAACTGCCACGTTTAAGTATATATACTCTCTCTCTCTCTCTCACGTCGAATACATTTACGTGCGTTTCGAAAAGTTGCCTCGTTCGTATATTATAACGAACAGTTTGACCGACGGGGTTTGCCTACCCTGCTCTGAAAACTTTAATACCAACCGTTGACGTTAAAAAAAAATAACTCGCCTCCTCCCAAAACACCATGCAAATGAGCCTGTCGATAATTATTCACTCGCCCAAACTACCATCTCTCTTAACTTCCGCTTCCTCTTTTTCGACACAGAACTGACGCTCGCGGAACCCCGAGTGCCGCCGCGGGTTTCGCTTTTGGCATGTATATGTACCGCGACGCGACGAGTCTTTTCAATTAATGCGCGCAAGCGGCCTCTCCTATACTCATGGCCTATACTGTGTCCATTTACATATGAGGCTCTCAGCGTGAAAAGGGTTGACCGGTCGGTTTGTTTATCGATTGCTCTCACCGGCTGTCGCGCGCTCTTGCGAACGTACACAGAGCGAGAGAGAGAGAGAGCCCGTTGTACAAGGATGTTTGCAAATGAAAAGAGGCGGTAAACCGACTCGCTTGCGGCTTGCCAGTGGAGTTTCTGCAACAAACCGCAGTCCTGCTGAGTTGATGGTATATATACGCGCGGAAGGATGGACAGAGAGAGAGAGAGAGAGGGGGGTAGAGAGGGTGGAAACGACGAGTTGCGAGAGTATGGGCTGAAAATCAACTATTGTAATTCAGGAAAAGATCCGCTGGTATACTCGCGGGGTAGGGAAATAACAAGCTCTCGTGATTCGCGTATCTCTCTCTCTCTCTCTCTCTCTCTCTCTCTCTCTCTCTGTTGGTTGGGAGCTTTTCGCGCAGTCGCCGGATCGATTTGCACAATAATTTTCCGCGCTGTAGAGAGAGAGCGCTTGAATGGCCGTGTCGTCGATACTTTTTTACGACAATCGGAAACGCGGGGAAGCGTTAATAAGAGTTGACGCTGGTTGGATAGGGAGTTAATAGCACGGCTCTGTGCGTTCTTCGTCTGTTAATGCCTTTTGTTGAGTAATTAGGATGAAAGGGAGTTGGACATGCGAGAAGTTATAATGTTTATAATTTTTATGTACGCAAATGCTAAATTATAGTATATTATATATAAAGTGTTAAATTATAGTAACGACTAGCGTTGATGGGGGGTAATGAAAGTACGGTAAAAAGTAAATATTTTGGCGTTTGGAAGTAGCAGCGTGATGAGTTGGAAGTGGAGAGAAAGCGAGCGAGCGGTTTTATTACAGAAGGCTAACTGATTCCCGTGGGGGTACATTTCAGTAATAAAATGTGACAACATTAGCGGCGGTATTATATACTTTACTGCCAAACTTTATAATGAAGTTTATATACAAAACTATGTACCGAACTTGACACTTTAGTGCGGCTAATTACTTGCGCTTTAATGCTATTCTGAATTATGTAATGAAATATTAAAGTGAACAGTATAAGCTTTAAAAACTTTAATATAAAAAAAACAAAGCTTCCTCTTTGAGGAAGCAAAAGAAAATAAAGATTCATTTACTTGTTTTCTGATATTCAATTTGAATTGGCTTTTTTGTGATAAGTAAATATAAAATATTTTACAATAATTTTTACGTACGGTATATGTGCGCATATACTCTGAAATAACATGAGTGTTGGAATATATCTATTGTTTGAGTTTTCCGTGTTTTCTTGTTCTTTATTTTATTCCAATACTTTGTTCGCAATACTTTATCCTACCATCTGTAGGCAAGTCTTATAACTTGCCCGGAACTTTGCGAAGTGCAGTTTCTTAGACGGAATATAACACGCAAACGTGAAATTTCCCGAAGTTGAAATAATTTTGAAGAAAATTAAAAAACACATTTCAAATAAAGGAGAAGAAATAAATTACGTTATTAGCGCAAATACAAAAATTGAACACGTACTGAATTTCAATTGAATCGTTACCGCATTAAAAGCGAAATATATAAAGGTTCAATAAAACTATGCGTATAATAATTTACAGAAATGAATAATAGACTCTAATAAAAGTGCCCGTTCGCAACGGCTGACTTATTACGAGCGCGCGTACATCAGGGGGAGAATCGTCTATATGGACTGTGCGGTGGAAATCCTTCGAAATTAAAGATTCGCTTAAAACCCAACGCGGAATAAATCTTCATCGCGAATTAATTCAGATTTCTATGGAGCTTTGAGAAAACGAGAGCGGAGAAAGAGCGCGGCGCATGCGCGCAAAGACGAATCTTAAGCTTGAATGATTCGCAATGGGAAAGCGAGCGAGCGCGCGGGGGGGATTGAAAGATCCGGTGGCCATTTTTACAGCTTAATTGGCGCAGCGGCGATTAATTACACGGCTCGGTGACGATAAACTTTTGGGGATTAGCGCGGTTTTACGGAAAAGGAGGGAGCGCGAGCTCTGCCCGTGCGTTTATTTAAATAATAAAACCTGCGCTCCCGCGCGAGAGAGAGCTCCTGTAATGAAATCGTATTTTCTTAGCAAAGTGCAAGATTTCGCTTATTTTAGATAACCCACAGGTGCGAGAAGTAAGTTAACATAGCGCACAAAGTGGTTACACTTTCACGTAAACATCGGTTAATTAGAAAATCCTCCGTGTACCACTCATTTGTTCTCGTTCGATAAACGCGAATGATTTACAAAACCATCGACCCTCTTCAAACAACGCGCAAGCTCCGTATTTATACATATAAAAATTAGATAAAAGATCTACACGCAGTGCACCAAACAATCGTCCGAGTGCAATCCATTATGACCAGAGCTATATGTGAACTATTTAGGAATTTGCGCGTTTGAAAATCAACCAAGCACGCGCGTTTGGTTAATTTCCACATTGTTCTAAATTTCGAGAGTACTTTAGCTTCCGCACATGCAGTATATATACACACACACATACACACGTAGTCCAAAATAACATAACTCTTACGGTCCAACGAGCAAATCTCGCGCGATAGCGATCGATTGCCCTCCCTCTGTCTCTCTTTCTCTCTCTGGCGTGCGAGCATTATCCAAGCGGATTGGCGGCTGGCGGAATCGTTCACAGATTCACGGCGACGGCTGAAATATCAATTACACTAATGGGATTGAGCGAATTAGAGCATCGAAACGTCGCGCGTACACGTTGATTTTCGGTGACTTACATCAAGAGAGAGCTATCGTTCTCTGCTCCACGCGCGCGTTAGTGTATAGCGAACTCGGAAAGTTCAACTCGTAGCCGATTTGTCAATGACACGCGAGAGCTAGCGCGTGGAGCTCTTTCGCGTAAATGCAAACGATAAATATAAGTTTAATTACAGCGTTTCCAGCGCGGAACACAATACTGACGGAGCGAGCGCGTGTGTGTGTATTATGGGGTGGTAGGAACGATATACGGCCACGCATCGCACATATATTTTTATCGCTTTCTTTTAATAATGCCGCGGGGGCAATGCTTTATTGGGCTTATCGAATTTAACGCGCGCGCGCGCGCAAAAAAGTGAAATATCTCACTGCGCGGCGGCGGTTGAACGAGAGCGAGGTACGTGACCTCACGTGCTGTGTGTATGAGCCGCGCGCGCGCGGCGGCGGTGGATACTTATTTTTCAATATTTTCTTCCCACGCGGAGCTTAGAACTACTACTGCGCGGGTAGTATATATACTGCTAGTGCGCGCTGGAGCTCTGAAAAATTACTACGAGGTTGATAAATATAAGAGCTGCTATGTTGGTGTGTATATCGGTAAAGGTTCTTATTATATTATTGATATAATAACGACAGATTTTTAATTTGCTGTTTTGTATATTTCGTCGATGATTTGTTCTTATTTTTGAATGGCGTGATGATTTGTACGGTGTATAATACGCGTGATCAACGAGTTCGGAAATTTATGAAATTTTATGTTGAAAAGGGGCTGGGGCTGATTTTGCGTCTGTCAATCAAGTCAAGGTATTTCATTTGATTTGTCATTACTGTCTGCGCGACGTTTTAACGCGATGCGCGGGAGTTCTGATAATTCTCGGAACATATTTGAGTATTCAATATTTTCTCTGATAATTCGTTGCTTTGATGTCAGGTGAAATTCTTCTTTCGACGGCGAATATTTATATTGAAATATTAATAAAGAGTTGAATTATAGAGCGGTATTGTATTACTTCGGTATGGCGCACGAATACCGTACAAATTAATGCATATATATTGTAATTGTTTCATATATATTGATAATTTTGCAATATTCCCGATATTAATTATATATTGTACCAATAAAAAGGGAACCCATAATAATTCAAGATTGATTATTAAAATTTTTATTATATATATATTTTATTCATATATATAAAAATACCCTTTCAGCACACAGAAAATATAATAAATTAATATATATCACATTTAATTATCCCATCGCGAAATATTGAATTTCCGAACTTTCCAGGTCAGATTGCATATTTTTAACTTACCCACTGTGTATCCATTTCCAAAGCTCCATATTCATCATTTCTTTTCACCGCGACCTATCACCGAACTAAACATACACACACGTATAAGCTCAATGCACACATCAGTAGCAGAAGTCACGTGAGGCAAACGTCGTCAAGGACTTCATAATTCGCGCGCGATACACCTCCTCGCATTTGCACAGCTAGCGTTATATATGTATATAGCGAAACGTTAGCCGTAAGGGAATCTCGCGCGCGCTTATATATACAATATAGAGCTGTCGGTGTGTTTGAACTGTGCTTCTCTTTCCCCCACACCCTATTTGCGCATTAATACGCGGGGCTTTTCTCGCTCGGATGCACGCGGGCCCGACTCTGTATATACCTATATCCGCACACCAATACACGAGAAGGGGGAGAAGCTCTCTCGCGCGAAACATTATGTCTCATCTTGGGTTTCAGCCGACTCAGGTCTACTCTCGCGCGAGCGAGGCGATAATAGTCCCGAAGGGCTTGTTTACTCCGAGAGCTCTCTCTCTCTCCTCTTGATACGTGGTAACCCCTCGACACGTCGATATCGCGCGATTATTCGTCCCGATCGATTTTTGCACTTTTACCCCCGAGTTGCGCGCGTGTGTATATGTGTGTGTAGTCCATGGCAAGGGAATTGCTGCTCGAGTCGAAGTATAGCGAGCGAGCTGAAATGTTAAATAACGGCGTATACTATGTGTAGGGGGTGAGTGTGCAAATTCGAGGGAAGGTGCTATACCCTTGTAACCCAATTTTTTCGCGATGATAATGCGGGGAGGAGAAGGAATTTGTACGAGTTGCGAATTAATTGGGGAAATAAGGTATATTGGAGGGACGGCGGCTGATGTGATGGTAAAAATTAATTTTCGCGCAAAATGAGAGATGAATTTCGAGAGTTGACCGGCGGCTCTCGTTCTGTTTGCATGACGACTCTCTGTCGATTCGTTTTTAAAATATAATTGGAGTTATTTAACTTTGATTGACAATGGCGAGCAAAAAATGGTGAGAATGCGAGAGAGGATGAATATCAAAACCATTATATTGTACTTTTATTACACGATTTTATTTAATTTAAAAGGTAGGTGGGGGTGGGCGCGTTTGTATTAATTTAATTTTTTATCAAAAATGACCAGTGTCAGAGAGAGCGCGCGCAAGGGTTTTTGATTAAAGTATAAAGCGATTTTTGACCGATGGAAATATTCTGTCAGTTGGCTCTCTCACAGCGCGCGTGTGTTTATATAACAGTTCAGCCGGAATATCGGCGAAATATTGTTAATTTAAATTGACGCTCTTTTTTTTCACCGAGTAAGCCGATTCGAGTTTGACATCTAAATTTAATAACGGTAAATTGTACAAATTATTCGTTTTTGTTCTCTTTTTAGCTGTGTAAAAGAGTATACGTTTAACGATTTACGATATTTGGTGAGAACAGAGTAATTTTTTTTTAATAAGACTTGTGTTTATTTTGGACACTTTTACAACGGCGAGAATAACAGAATAAAGTATAATTTTCCAAACGCCGCTTGCTATTGACTTTTCATTATTCCAGATAGATAGTGTCACATGTGTACCTAAATGTAACCGCTTGTGTGCCGAGTGTCTTATTAACACATAAGCTGGATACTTTCCAATCACGAGAAAGATATTTGCTTGCCCCGGTTCACCGAGTTATTTACTTACTTTTTTTCTGTGAAAATAAAGAGCAGAAATATTTTTACTTCTTCTTTTTTTAGTTAAACAAAGTTACTAAAAGTTTGAAGGTACACTAGCTCATGTAATTGTAAAAAAAAACTGGTACTGCTGTACTCAATCAACATTAATTTTTTGCGATTCGAGACCACAACTAAAATTGAGTTCTGGAAACACTTTTTCAAATTTAAATCCACATCGCCGAAAATAATGAAAAACAAAATAAAAAAATTACGATTTTGCCCTTCTTGACTCATCCCCTAATATATAATCGTCTATCCGATTAATCAAATACGATCAGCTCTCAAAAAGTCACACAAAAAAGCGTAAAAATTAATTGGAATTACCCTGCCACACCACCACCAAAAAAAAAAAAAAATCGTCGCGCCGCGCTCATCGACATCGTTATACAAACCCGCGCTCTTTGTTTGCCCGCGCATATCAGTTCCATCCTGCGCCGATGAAAAAGAATCGTCGCGTACCCCCATCATCCCTGCCCGATTCGCATTGACGAATAGCACCGACGCTCTCGTGGTATCCTCCACATACACACATGCACGTGGGTGGGCGATTGTTCGCTCGACGCGAGAGCCGCGTAATAGACTCATAAAATTCAACGGGGGAGGAGGGATGGATACTTTGTATACCGTGGCGTAATAGTGGCGCGCGGTGGAGACGCGAGCGAGCGAGCGCCGCTAGTCGTCGTAAAATATATTTTCCGGCGTGAAAGCTCGTCGGCAAAGTAAACGGGTATTAGGATCAGGTGTGTATAAGGTCGCGCAGGAAAAGGATGAGCGGCGAATCGGAAATGGCTGCTGCAGGGTAAGTGCGCGCGTAAAAGGAGAGAGTATAATATTGGATGATAGCGTGAGTTTTTGTATGGAAATAGGATTTCTTAGGGATGTGAGTGCGTATTATGATAATTATTGATCGTACGTGGTTTAAGGAAGTTTTGAGTTTGGAATTTTAATTTCGTTGTGATCTGGTGTAGAAAAAATTGATTAAAACGTTAATGTTGGTATTTATATAGTTTGCAACTAAATGGAATGGGTTATTTTGTTAAATTATTTTAACAATAAAAAACACCATAATATTTTCTTCAATGTTTCAGAGATTTTTATTTATCTTTCTCTTCAGGAATCTATCAACAATTATAATAGAAAATTTATTCAACACTGTAGCATGCTCAACGACTACATTTTATCATTCTCAACGACCCTATATCACATAAGTGAAACAAATAATATATCGCTTAAATTTTGTTTATCAGATTGCCTTCTTTTACAACAACAACAACAACAAAGAGTAGTAGAAGGGCCCGCGCAATCTGCTTTTTTTAATTAAATCCTTCATTCTTGTATTTTATTATATAAGAAACCTCGTCGTTAAAATAAAAGAGTAACGTCGGAAAAGTATGGCGCGCACTCTCGCTTCCCACTACCACAGTAATCGCGCGCGTCTACATTATAACACAACTCGTTACTTAACTTTTTACGTGCTTGTTTCTCGAAGCTCATTATTAAATAAAAAACTTTACACTGTCGCCGCTCTCTACCTCTCAACCTTATCTTATTAAACATTTAATCTATTCCAACAAAAAAAAGGGAAAATCGCGAGCTGAGCGCAAGGGCAAAGTATATTATACTATACATATATACCTCCATCAGCCTTTACAAATTCACGTCGTCCCATGATCCTCTCACTCAAATCAACGTAAAATTTTGCGAGCGGGAAAATGATGAAAATTCCACCCGAAATTCCATCCTGCACCAGTGCGGCGGCGGCTGCTGCGTTTTAAAAAAGCCATCGCCGCGATTGCTAATTTACGTTCTTCCGTAGCGGTACCTCGAGAGATCCTTCGAATGAAACGAGCGCGCGGAAAAGGGCTGACCGTAAAGAGGAAGGAAAAATTAATTTAGCTCATTCCGCGAGAACGCGCTCGACCGCAATAATAAAACTTTGATAGAGGAAGAGCTGATGATAAAATTTTTACTTACCACTCGCGTACACCCTCTCGGCTATTTAGCGACTGACACACTGCTACAGCCCGCGCGCCCTTCATTATGCAGAACTACCTCTCCTGCCCTCCTCGCGACCCTTTCGTTCATTAGGGAAAGATCACACACACGCGCGTCTACGTGTGTAGGGAAAAAACGCGCACGGGGGAGAGAGAGTAGCGTAAGAAGAAAAGGGTCGTCGCAGCGGCTGCAGATAGAAAAAAAGGCGTCGACTCGTAGCGGGAGAGAAAGAGAGATGAAAGCAAAACGCGGAATCAGCGAATGGCTTATATACGATAGCGGGACGCGTGCCGACGGAGAAAGAGAGCGTTTCTTTGTCGTTTCTCCCTCGCGCAGATAAACGCGAATACGGTCAGTCGTAAAGCGTATCTCATTCGGCCGTGGTAGATATAGCACTCGCTCGCTCGCTCGCCGTCCATCTCTCTCTCTCTCTCTCTCTTTAGCTTTCCCTTCGTCTCTTTCGCGCGCGGCCCTTGTGCTGCACTTACGTATCTCTCGCTCGATGCACTCGACACTTTTGCACCGGGAGAGAGAGAGCGCGCTCGCTCGCTCTTGATGTGCGACCGAGTGTACGTAGCCTGTATATGTGTGTGTACACGCGAGTAATAGCGTCCGCTCCTCGCGATAGTCGATATGTGCACTCAGCCTTTTCATATCGTCGTCGTACGACGGGAGAGAGAGAGCAAGCGAGGTATCGAGTGGCCCTTGATACGCTTCTTCTTTTGCCGTTCGCGAGATATACATACATATATAGGTGTGTGTATGTGTACATATAAGGGAGGTCCAAATAAAGGATACTGCAACCGCACTGGGCGTTGCTGCTGCAGCTGCGGTATAGCGCTAAACATTTCTAATGTGCCAGATCGTCAAAGAGGTTTCTCGGGTTGTCGGTTTATGACCGAGTATGTGTGTATGTACGCGTGTTTGTGGGTGTAGTTATAGTGTCGAGGGGAAAAAACAAACTAGGTTATTGCGCAGGTGAAATTGTCTCGTTTTTCGAAATATTGATGCGCCCACGCGCTCGCTGATGTTTATACGCGTGCGTATATGCAGTAGTTTGACATTTCAAACAATGGAGGGCTTTGCGAATGTTGTACTGTTATACACGTATATATCGCTGCGCAAAGAGTAAATATGCGCGATATAACGCCCACGCAAAACGGAACATTTTATATTTATCGGAGCAATAAAGAGCGAGATGTAAAAAAAAAAAATATGATTCTATAGGTATAACGATTAATAATCATGAATTTCAATCGAAATTCCAATCTTATTATATAGTGAAAAACAATTCCTACGGTGATGCGGCTTTAAATAAATTTCCCAACGGCCAATATACATACACAAATCCGCGAGCGCCTGCGCCGCCCGAACGAATCACAAATCAGTTTTAAAGTGGTAGCATCTGCTCCTTAGGAGAGACAAGGGAGTGGGAAGAAGAAAGGATCTCACGAAGTTAGAGGGAAATAAAACGAGCGAAATCGAAAAGAAAATAAGAGAACGCGAGTGAACTAGCGAGCGCGCGCTTCGGGAGCAGAACGCTATCGTCGCTCTCTCGTCGTCGTCGTCGTCTCCTTCGGCGCGCCGGCAAGTGTTTCGAGCGTGAAATTAGCAGACACAAAGAAGAGCGCCCGGTGTTCCTTGATAAGAGAGAGAGAAGAAGCGCGCGCCTGCGCTAGCAGCTAATAGGAACTACTCGGAATTTCCTTGCGATCATAGGTCGGCCATTATTCTATTTCCTAGCTCGACAACGACGACGACGCCCGAGTGTGTCTCGAGGCTCCTTCGTACTTGTTTTATCTGCTCCTGCTGCCGTCGCCTTCTTGTTTCCGCAATTTCCTCTCGCTCGTTGCTGAGCTTTTCTATCTTTTATCCTTTGCATTTCGCCGTTCGAAGGATCACGGGAATTATCTAATAGCGCCGTTGGTGTCGGTATTTATTTCTATATTCCCCGCCCGCGCGCGTGTATAAAGTGGAGCAGCGATTGTGAGAATCCTTTGAAGCCGCGCGCGTACCTAAATAGAAGTAGGGCTTGTAAATCGCTGCGAGGCGAATGCTTGTTTTCGAGGTCGCGAGTTATTGTGATTTTGACGCGTGATAATAAATACGTAATTCAATGAGAGAAGAAATTTTTTCTTCTCTGATTGCCACGTTATACATATTATACATCTCGATTTTTGTTGATGAAATTATTCTCACGGACATTGTATATATCTCGTAAAAATACTTTCTCAATAATCTATGTAGCCATCATAATATTAGGTTCTAAATTGGTTCAATCAAAACTTCGACATTGCGACACTCGAATATCGGTTTATCGATAACGTTTTATTACGCGATCCGCGGCCAACAGATATATAAAATATTAGACATCCTGGGTCGCGACTCTAACAAGTCGCTGCTTTAACAATCTCGTTATTCACCTAATAAATCATAATGCCAATGAAAAACTATACAGCATCAACCTACAGTCGCCCGGTGCAAGAAATCCAGTGCGCCGCGCGCATAATATCAATCCTCTTCGCGGCCTATAAATATTCGATCGCCGAATGACTAGACAGCTCTCCATAAATAAATTCCTCCCTTTGATCAATCCTCTCTCTCTCTCTCTCTCTCTTCATCTACCGAATCTACAACCTTCTTCACCGACTCTCTCTACGCCTTTCCATTTTCCACACCCTCGTCTCTCGCTAAAATTTCCCTCGCACACGAAAACAGCAGCACCTCTAAAAATTCCCTCTCGCAGCTCTCTCCGCGCGCACCGCAACACTAATACTAATAATAATAGCAATAACGAGACGCACCAGCAGCGGCGGCGTAATCACGATTATAATTATTGCTATGAGGCGGGTGGGAGGAGGAAAGGGGGGATCCTCGCCCTGCGGTGCATATACACCGGTATGCTGCGGCGGTAATCCCGCGCACGCGCGTGTTCATTAATTAAAAAGCCAAGCAGCAGCAGCAGCGGGGCGAGATACGTAAGTGACCCCCTAGCCTAGGCAACTCCTGTGTACGCGGATTTTTTTTTCTTCTACTTTTGCTTTAGCTACGCGCTCCGACTCGTTCGTTCTCCAACGGCTTTTATTAAAGCACGCGGAGAAGGAGGGAGAGCTGTGTGTGGGCCGAATGAAAAAGTAAACTACGCCGGTGGGTTACCCTGTGTATAGAGCGGTACACAGCGTAGTTTGCCTCGTTTCTTTCTTGGCACGGAACGTGCTACTCCAATAATTGTTTTTCTCTCTATTTCGCTCTCTCGCGCGCTCTTTCGCCTTGTACGCGGTAAGGAAGAGAGAGAAGTTGGACGGACCGGAAGAGAGGTAGAAATTCGCGAGGATTGCTTGAATAAAACAAGGCCCTGACGAGACGAGCGAACACTGGCGGCTCTGCTCGTGATTTTAAATAATTTACGATTAACATTCCGGTATCGTTCCGGTAATGGACAGCGAGGGAAATTTCATGACGTAATGTCATGAGGGTGCGGTGTACACGGAGTCTTGACAAATTAGTACGAGTAAATATTTAAAACAGCCGTTGATGAACATTTATATATCGTTACTCGACAGATATACCGAGATCGCGATGCAGAGGTAAAGTGCCGATATTTGCGCGGATCAATCGGTGAAAAGGCTTTGATTCGAGTGTCTATATACCCCTGGCGTGCTTTCCAATCGGGGAATGTTAAAAATTTATATCTCAAAGGTTGCGAGCGGCCATTCATTAGGAGGATTACTACCGCTACCACCACGGCACGGGGGCCGAGCTCAGTGAAATCACAGTAAAGCATCGGGATTGCACGTGTACATTTACGAGATATTTACTTTAGGATTGGGATGTAACGCGCTCTTTATATATATGTATATATCTCTCTCTTTCTCGATCGCGCGATACCGGAATATTTTATGAGCGTTTTCCTATATATATCTTTATGTCGATATTACAGCATTGATTACGTTTGCGATGATATTTTCAATTTTAAATGGCGGGGATCGGGAATCTTTATTGGTCATGTCTATATACAATATATACGAATATTACACTTCAATCATTCGGATATCACAAAGAACCAGAAAATCACAGATATTATCTTACTTAATCATCATCCAACTGAAATTATCACCTCGTCAATTACCCATGCAAACTGTACCGTACGTCACACTTGCTCGCCGTGCTTTTTAATCCGCGCAAAAACCTCGTTCGCCTCCCGTTACATTAGCCCGCGCACATATCCCTCCACTCTCTCCGCAACGCACCGAACCGAACCCCGGCGCGTATATAAACGTGTCACACGGCGCGCAAAACTTTAGCTCCAATTCAGGATTTCCTGCAAAATAAGCTCCCGCGGGCGCTTGCTTGCTATCGGGCTGAAACTTCCCCGGGCTCGCGCGACAAATCACCTCCGGCTGCAGTTAAGCGCCACTCTCCCCCCATTCGCGAGCAAAATTTCGGCAATTCGAAATCTGATGATGATCACAAATATGTCTTGCGGAGATCAGCGTATTCGCCGGACCGATGAGCCTGTATATAACTCAACGGAGCGCGAGTTTCTGCCGGCGTGTATATGTAGCTAGTGTCACCCGCAACAACAGCGAAGTGTATATATATATAAACAACACGCTTCGCGGAAAGGATTTTGCATGTATATGTGAGAGGGAGAGAGGGAGGATACATGGTGGATGGATGCGGGATCGCGAACGAGCCGCGGACCGATTGTTACTTGTACAACTGTAAACGCCGGCCGTTCGCTCCAATTAACTTTTCGCCACTAATTTATGCAGCACTCTCTCTCTGACTGCGCGCGATATACGCAAGTGAGTGTATGTATGTATGTATAACCCGCGCGTGCTCGCTCGGTTTGCCGCGCGACGGATTTCCGGCTGCCCGCGCGCAGAGTTCGTGCCAGCTGACAATGAGGCTGGATTATAGTTCGGCGAATATTTACTCTCGCGTGTCACACACTTTATTTCGGCAGCGCCGCGCTCGTCCGCTTGCTCGCATCGCCGCTCGAATAATGATGGCTGTTGTGCGGATGCTCGTGTATGTGTGTATATGAAAATCGGTCGTGTGTGTGCGAGAGCGTGTATGTACATATACCTGTGTACATAAGGACGCGGGTGCCGAGAGAGAGTGAGAGAGGACTCTCGTGTGGTGGTGTGTATACGCGGCTGGACGCGCGTGTTTGCTTTGCGTGTGCATGCGGTCGCGTCAAGAAGTTTTTAATTGTTCTCCAAGTCTCTGTGATGGGAGCGGAGGAGGAGATTCTTTTGGTCGGTGAGGTGTAGATGTGGATGGGTTTGTGTGGAAGGAACGACGGTAACAAGGAAAGTCGGGCCGAGAGGTTGATAAATGCATGAGAACTTTTCTGCTGAGGAGTTTATATGAGGGGTGTTTTTTTTTCAAGTCGGGGCGAGAATTTTTTCGAAATATAATATTACGGTGGGATGGGTGTGAGAAGTGGTTTAACCCATTGAAACATACTGGTAATTCACGTTACCACCTCGATTTCTTAAGTTCTGGACATTTACTTTCTTGGCGCTTTTAGGAGGGGGTTTTCGAATTTTTCAGATATCTTCAGAATAAAAGAACACAAGAAAACAGTTGAGAAAACATAAATATTTATTTTAAAAGTTTTGTAAATCATCAAATACAAAAAAAAATTTTCAAAAAAAATCGTTATTTACAAGGGGTTTTGAAAATTTCAAAATCTGATAATGGATACGTAATCAGCAACCCAAATCAATATTCAATAAAATCAACTGAATTAGTGAAGTCAT
>UXGD01001548.1:0-33704 GCA_900474315.1 Torymus auratus
ATGCCGTGCAGGACAAAGGTGGCCTCGACCAGGTCGAACCACGTCGTTGGGTTTTCTTTCCAGAACTGCGGCAGGCGACAGTTTCTGATAGCCGCAATCTCGCGTTGCTCCGGTATGTCTTGCGCCTCTTGGTTCTGCAGGGGAACTACCACGCTGCCGTTGAGAGGAACCTGCTGCTCCTGGTAGTTACCATCTCCTGGCGGTGCGCCGCCGTCGCATCGGCCAGGCGGCAGAGGCGCCACAGATGTTTCGACACTTACCTGCTAAAGTATCAACCCAGAAATAATGCAGCATGCCAACACTGTCACCATGATTCAGATGACGTTGAACACTCGTTGTTGACATGATCAGCCTTTTAGACTGAGAGGGGTGCACTGGAGACCGAGATACGAGTGAAATTGTTGGCAAAGAATGCCGTTCAAGAAATGCTCACAGACTGAGCAAATGGAACCATAGAGCCTCATTCTTTAGGATAGTAGTCGATAAGAAAAAAGAAAAAAAGGAGAAATCAAGCAACGACGAGAGATCTAAGAAGAAGATAGTTCGGAACTCCTAATCTTAAAAAACAGAGGAAGGGAGAGGAAAGAATGATGAACTTTTAGCGAGGGATCTACGAGGAATAGTAATAGATCCTACGCGACGCAATTCCACAAGACAGTCCCGGTAAGAGCTGGTGTCTAGTCTCACTCCGGTTGTGGATTCCTTAACGGACATATATTTAATAAAAAAATAAATAAATAAAACTGACACGGACGGACGGACGGACTGACGGACGGACGGACGCCCGCACATACATATCGACGGCCCTTACGAAAACTAGCACGACTTAGATTGCCACGTAGACTATTCCATTTCAGCGTTAGCCGCGAAGACTAGCAAGTCCCATTGATTCGTGTCGAAGACTAGCCCGATCTGCTTGATTGCGGCGAAGGCTAGCACGTTCCACTGCTTGAAACGTAATTAGCACGGTGACGCAAAGTGCTAGTCTTCACAGACTTTGGAGTCCCAAATTTCACCAAAAATTTTTAACCGCTTTTCTACTCTGTCTTTTTATAATAATTGCTTATAATTTTCGAAAGAAAAATATTTTTTAATGAAGAAAACCTTGAATTTTGACTTTTCATGTTTATAGTTTTATCATCATTTTTTGCTTCTTTTTATATCATAAACACTTTGCAAGTTATACTCAATAGAAGAGACGTCATTTTTTAACGAAATAGAGTATATTTGAGATTAGATAGTCTAAATCTCAAGAAAAAGGGTCTATGATGTGGAATTAGGAACACTAGGCCTCACTTTTAGATATCAGAAATTGCTCCTTACTGTTACAACTGTTTGCTAACTTTCTACTTTTTTATTCTGAGGTAGATTTGAAATAATAATGTGGACCTTAAACATACGCCCGTTTTAACGCGGGTGTAGAACGGGTAACAGATAATAAGGTGTATGTATGCGTGTGATTAAATTTATATTGTTTTAACATAAGTTTTGGTTTGCTATTGTATACCTTATTTATTTTTTTATATTATGTCGGCATTACATTATTATAAGTAGTTGAAAAATATGAAAAATATTTTGCATGTATTATTTTTTAATCGACTGTGTGTGAAGTCTACTTCCCTATAGAAGAGTCTTCACCTTCATTGGCTTCTTTGGATTAAATAACCCTTATCTTATAATATTTTTATATAGAATTTCACGCTCTACAACTTTTATTTGGGACTTTTTGCAGAGATCTCTTGTCGTATTTAAGTTATAAGCGAAAACGGTTTTCGAGAGTAGTTTTTTGGCAAATTACGGGTGAACCTGATTTCTTGAAAGCTTAATTTATGGTGCTTTTTTCTAAATATGAAAAATGCAGCCTTTCCCTCGAAAAAAACTTTCAAAGTTTCAATAACCGTGAACTATATTTTATTTACAATTATTTTTAGTTGAGTTCTTTCACTAAATCATAGTAAAAATTATTTCTCAAGAGGACCATCAGAGTTTAGGGGTCAGGAATAAGTATATCAGAGAATCACATATATTAGGGAGAAAAGAAACAATAGCTTTATATCGAATGTTTACTTTATTAAATAATAATATTTTGTGATTAAAGTCACGTATTTACAAAATGTACAAGTATCATTAGTGTTTGCCTGCAAAACACGGAAATAACACATTGATATAGTTATCACAGGCTGTGAAATATTGGCATCATTATATGATTGCCATTACAATTAAATGACCATCTACAATTAATATTGTTCAAAACTATTTACAATCGCCGAATATCGGCTTCCAATCGAAGTGAGTTTTGTACAAAACAATGAAGTTTTATTGTTAAACTTTCGATTTTTCTTCGAAGAGCGATAAATTTAATGTTCTCATTATACTCGATCTATATTATAGATTGGAATATTACAACAAAAAGTGTGTATAAAGTGTATTATTAACTGAATATATCAAAGTTACTTTTATTTTATTAAAATCAGTGAAATTTCTCGCTCCTCCAATGAACAATCGTAACTTTCATAAAAGCATTATAACGTGTCTTTTACCTTGACAGCACATAAGAGGTTCCCTATTTTAGTGTATGTCTATTTACACTCTTATTAGCGCTATTAGGAACTCGTAAATAATTACTGCGAAAAATCTTAAATTGCATTATCTGGCAACAATAAGAATACCATCAGAGAGTCAAAAACTAGTCAATCGACTCAAGATTTGGAAAAATTTGAGCACAAAAATTTTACGACTAAAAAGATATATACTTAATAATTGTAAAAATATAAAATAATCATCTACTCGAACATTATTTCTATACATTATTTTTACGATGTTAATGTTGAATTTCCGCACATTACTTAATAGCCAATGGTTATAAAATTAAATTAAAACGAGTTGTCTCCTTGCGAATAAATATTACAACGTTAAAATGCTTATTCATGAATGAAGCACTGAAATCGTATGGTCCATGGCACTTAATATCATGGAAAAAGAGCTCGTAGCGAAGTGCAAAAATCAATTCTATTCGCTTTAGACACTCCTCTAAAGTCCGCATTAACGGCTTCATAAGGTAACTAATCTCAGACTCTGGCACTTCCCGCGGGCGCGCGCAAAACATTGGTCTCCGTTTATTTTTAAGCGATAGCCAGTTATTTTTAAAATGTCGAGTGCTTGCATGCATCGACGTCAAAGCGAAATCGATACTCCTTCGCGCGACGATTTCCAACGCGCCACACTGCATTTTCCTAGATAAAAAAAAAACATATTTTTGCAACGCCGATAATTGCTTTAGAAGCACATCAATGTATGTAAGTAATATAATTTTTCCATTCGTTATGTACACGAACGTTTTTGCAAGTGCTCGAATAACAACCGCAATAAAGAGCGATGGAAGTGCCAAGAATGCGTTCGTTTGGTTTTTGCAAAAGGCTCTCGGTTGCAAAAAATTCCTCGTCGGGAACTTTCCGCAACGGGATCTGGCAAGAGTTACCGAATCTTTTTTTATTTTGACAGCTATTAGCAGTTGGCGGTCTTCGCTATTGGCGCATAAGGCTTCGAGGTGTTTTCCGTGCTAGGAGTAACGATTGTGGACAAATACCTCTGAGTATCATTTTTACAGCTTTATTCTGTCATCTGTAATATCGCATGTGTGAAAATAAAATGAATTGCATACGTCAAAACTCTCAAAACAAATAATTTCAATTTTAAAAGCTTTGATTTGTGAATTATATAAAAGTATTGTGTTCAACGAATAAGATATTTTTATATGCTTAAAGATTGATTTGGGCCAATGTTTTGCCTATAATTTATTATAACATTACTAGACTCACTGATATTGTGTTTTGATTATTACTTATCAAGAATACTGTTGAAGAAAATAACTAAATCGATCTCAAATCTTTAAATAAATTTTTTACCAAAAAACTGAAAAAATGAATTAAATTCTTGAGTGGAAATTCATCTCAATATTGTAGACAATTTTCCAAAGCATCAATTTCTTCGATAAAGTATAATACTCCGATTCCGCGGTGCCAGCATCTGAGATCACGCGTACATTTCCGATGAATGCACTCCCGCTGTGTAATACATGTATATGTCAATAAACCCGTGACGAGCTCATAGGTCGATTTAAAAAGAAACGCGTGTCAATAAATAAACTTAATCCAAGAACCGGCAGCGACAATTTTCCTCGACTTACGGACTAGTAGCGTGATTGTTCTGTTCCCACTGTGCCTGCATACGTACTAATGCGTAATATATAAAAAAATAATTGCGCATTAAAGCCAGTGTTCACTACCGGAAATACTCTTATATAGCAGCGCGCCTCGGCGCCCCGTCCAGACGGGACCGCGAGCTGCTCGCTGATTAGCGACTGCACGTCGTTTGTTCCTTGCTGCTGCACTGCTGCTGCTCCCGGGGAACCGATCGACACTCACGTCAATCGTCAACGTTTTTCTACTGTTACCTCGGGACTCAGCGCTAGTTTCTCTCAACATCCAGAAGATGCTGCTGAACAATTTTACTTCTTTGAGAAGTTGTCGATGATCTTCTCCAGACTAGTGTAGGTACCGACCACGAGACCGAGCAAGCCGAAGAGAATGACGGCGATGTTCTTGGTGGCGAGGAAGGCGCGCTCACGGCCCTCTCTCACCTTCCAGAAGGCGCACGTCTGAATGAGGGCCGGGAAGGAGATACCCAGAGCCGAGAGGCACAGGGCACCGAACAGCGAGATGAAGAGCTCGAGCTCGGGAATGGCGACGGCCAGAATGACTGCAGACAAGAGAAGAGAAATCGTTAGCACTTGTAAAATTGTTTGATGTTTTGAAAAAATAGATAAAATGCACGATTGATCTGGTATTGATGAAAAATAATTACTTAATTCTTTAGACAATGAAGTTTCTTATTGTATCGTTATCAAAGTGTTTGTTCCTCTATAGTCGATCAAATGTTTATTATAAAATGCCTTGAACTAATACGTCAATTAAATTTAAACTTGACACGTGATACTCATTTAAGAAAACGTGACATATACTTTTATCTATTGCGCAGTTTTAACTTGTTTATCAGTAAATCGTTTAAGTTCTCACCTACATTTGTACCCTAATTTTCATCGAAATTATAAATGCTATTTGCTTATATTTGAAATAATCTGATATTTCTGCAATGATTTTTCTGAACAATTAACGTCATCTAATTTCTAATACCTATACAAATTCATTACATTTGTAGAGTGAAATGAAAAAAGTAGGAGTTGAAACTTACAAGTGATGATGACGATTCCCGTTCGCAGGAGATATTCGCTGATCATCAGGGTTCGCGGAGATGCGCTGTCCTTGATTCTCGGGAAGATGTACTCGTTCCACGAGATGTCGATGGCGACGTAACACTGGAGAGAATGAGTGATGAAGATAGCAATGGCGAGAAGGATCTGCACGACTTGGGCTAGGGTTTCCTTGGGCAGATTCGTGGTGATGGTGCCGTCGACGCCCTTGCCGTACCAAAGGTAACCGAACAGACCAATACTAACGTACAGAACGATATTGAAGGCCATACCGATGTTCAGAACACCGAAGGGGCTCATGAATTTTTTTGGCTTCTTCATCTCGTTTTCGAGAGGCATGATCTACGGTAATGCAGTGTATTAATTAATAGGAGGTCAAGAGGATAAATATAATTTTAGGACTATGGACTGAGTAATACGTACCACACCAATAGCCTCCAGGGCGAACAGGACGGTACCCAAGAAGAGCGGGAAGTTGCTGACCGGCCCAACCTGCTCTTTGCCTTCCAAGCTGATGGGATCTCTGAAGAGATAGTATAGAATAATACTGAAACTGACGAGTGTGATGCCATTGGCAATGGTCGACAGAGGCGCGAGAAGCTTCAAGTTTCGCACCCAATTGATCAGAATGAGGGGCAGCAAAATTGCCAACATGTAGAACCTCTTGTCGATAGTAATGTAATCGCCCAGTGCCTGTAAACCATTAAAAAAGTTGAAACAATCAAATTTACTTCTTAATCATTTCATATGCTAATACATGTAAATATAATTCATAACGAAACTACTCTGATTATCCTTTAAATATCAACAACTATAAACCAAATGAATTTTCCAAGTGTTTACAAAAAGTACAAAAAAAGTTTTGTTTACAAACAGACGTTCCGACGACAAACTCACGTTATTAGCGAGGACTACTAAGTAATCAAGTTGCTTTATTGAAAAATGTGAAATGAGTTAAATGCCAGTTATTACTAATCAAAAGTTGATTGAAATGGCACCGAGATATTTATAAACGGCAGTAGCTCTCGACCGCGTGGCTTTTTCTTTCTTTTAACGGAATTTTCCAGCCTCCGCGCTTGCAGTATATCGACGAATAAATGTATGCAAACAGGACGAGGCATTTGATGAAAGCTATATGTTAACTCGGACAAAATAAAAGTCGTTAAAGGAGCCAGTCCTGTGTGACAGATTGGGTTAAGCAACTCTAATTAAATGTTTCAATGAAATCATTAAATTGTTTTAGTGGCCATTACTATATACGTTTATCGAGTGCTATCTATGTAAAGAATGTTTTAATTATTTTCTTAGTTAATTTTGACAGGTATTGCATCATTAAAAATTCTTATTTTTTTATTCAATGCAAATCATATGCATAATAATCGAGCATTAAGTAATTGTATTATAAATGCAATTACTTGAGAAAGCACTCGCAGCTTTTCCCTAAAGACTACCGACTGCTTCACTATATATTTTCCTTCATTGCGGTCACAACAGTTTCGGGAAATATTCCTAACGTAAATTTCTTAAATTGCATTATAGCGGTCTGCGAATTCATTCGTCTCGTAAACCGCGTAGTCGGCGTACCGCCGAGTCAGGAACAAATTTAGCGTGCAAACGTCGTAACGCCGCGAATAAACTTTTCCCGCATCCCAGGAAATGCCAAAGCGCTGCTCTTACACATATACAAAGCTGCGCCGTTCGCGTATAGTGTTAGGGAGTCTAAGCGGAAAGATCGCCAACGCGCTCACTCGCGTTGATCGTGACGTTGTTCCTTACGCGGAGGATATATAATGACTTTTTATTTAATTTGAATCGAGTCGCGTACGCGTTCATCCATTCCCGACGCGTAGGTTTCCCTGACCCACATAATCACTCTTCGCGAGCGACGCGAGTGCGCACTCGTATAATCGCGGTTTTTCTTCAAATTGCTCGGATGTGTAAATATAAAGCTTACCCTGTTTAGATTCTCGGCGATGAATACCGTGTAGACGCAACAGGTGCCCAGTTGGTAGACCATCAGAAACGTGTTGACCATGTGCCTGGAAAAAACAAAGGGAAATTTTTTTATTTTATTGCCTCTGCAGCCGCGTTATTGGCGTGTATATGGACTCATTGACGATCGTTAATGCCGATCGAGAAAGGCGCGAAGCTCGTTATCTCGAAAATTCGTTGCTGGATTAATGGCTGCAGTTCATGCAAGTGTGTTCAAAGAGAGAGAAAAAAAGGTGGATTTGAAAGAAAGAATGAAATATGCCTGTTATCGCGGGTAAACATAAAGACGGTAATGAATCGATACAAGTTTGTTTAATGATTTACCTAGTGGAATACTTGCAAGAAAGCGCGCATGGAAAAGTTTCGCCGGGACTTCCTCTAATTATTCATTGATAATAAATATCAAGGTACTTATGAACAGAAAATTCCGCTATTTTTTAATATTCATTAGTCTGTTGCGACATCTCGAAATTTATTCGATTTTAATAAAAACAGGGAAAAAGACTTCTGTGTTTACACACATTGGATGCTTTTATGTGGGTGTTTTAATTGATTGAGTCTATTACTACGAACAAAATATAATATGTGATGATTATATTTCTTGTGTGTTTGCATTTTTTGTTTTTTAATCTTTTGAAACTGTACTTTGGATCTATGTAATATTAAATAATATAGATAAATTTTTAATGAATTGTGTTTCATATTAATTGAATTGTCTTGAATTAAATTATTTAATTATTTAGAAAACAATTATAGCAGTTTATATTTACGCATTAAAAAATAAATCACCCCATTTCAAGTTGTATACAAATATTAGATCGTTTCGATTCTACGCACGTACACGGCTTAAAATAAAAGGTGCCAACAAGGAGATACGGAAGCGGAAGCATCCGATTCAATTAGTACGATTTATCACTCACAATTGTTCAACTATAATAAACAACAAACAAAAGAATAGTGACGAGCAAATATATTTAAACAATGTTTTTTTTTTATTTTGTTTACTCAGAACTATTCTATCCATATCATCGTCACAAATTTCTTAACGGACGTTAGACGACCGGAATTACATGGCTTTCAAGTTCTCTATTGCCGACGTTTCAGCATTGTCTCCCCGTCATAATATCGTCTACCTTAACTAACAATTGTATTCGTAGCCTTGAAAAGGGGAGTACATCCCGAACCGTCCGCAATAAAGAACTTGAAAGCCGCATCTAATTCGGTTCGTCTAACGTCCGCCTACCTCAAATCTAATACGATTACCGCGAACGTACATATATATACATACTACTTATTATAAATTTCTAAACTCTTATCCTAGCGCATGGTTCAACATACAATGGGACATAAATAAGCATTATTCGAAGTAATGAAATAATTGATATACTTACGGGCAATACTTGGCGAATCGTCGGAGGCACTGGGGTCCCTCTTCGAGGGCGGCCTGCATCGTGCCAGGATAAGTCATAGACGGAACTTTTCTCCGCTTACACAACTCGTACTCGGATTTTATTAGGACGCGTATGCAATAAGTGCACAGCAGACCGATAATTATCGTACCCACTGCGCCGACTATGTAACCGGCGTTCTCGAATGCCTTTGGCATCGCCAGGATACCTGTACCCAGACTGCCTTTCATCAGGTGGAACAGGGTCTCCCAGAATCTGCAAAACGAAAAATGTAGATTTTTAGTGTCAAAGTCTTTTTGTACAACGTTTATAGATGTTCTTTGCGATTTCGAACGGAGAATGTTGATTGTAACTATATTGCTAAATTTCTATATTTAAATTTCTAAATCAATTAACTGTTATGCTTTGGAGAACATATATTTTGTATACTTATATACGAAAATGTCAAATTGTACTTCCGTAGTTTGTTTTTTCTCAATTTTACTACTGAATTCTCCAAATATGAGATGAAATTTCGAGTTCCATACAAGATTAGAATATAACGATGGTTGCAAAAATTCGGGCACACTTGCCGTTTGGCGAAGCGGAATTTGGCGCGCTCCTAGCCAAGTTACTGCACTATTCGCGCGCTCACTTTCCACGCTAAAAGCCAAAGCTAACAGTAAATTGAACAGGCGGGCGATAAAAACGGCCTTACGCTGGAATGTAACGGGCGGCGCGAAAAAAGTCGAACAATTCAATTAAAATCCGCGGCGCGGCGACGCCGCGACCGCCTAGACGGAGGAAAGTAAAGCAACGCGTTTACGTAAGTCACTGGCGACGTGAAAGCCGCAAGTAAAGAGACACAAATCGCTAATCTAACGTTGAGAAAATGTCGCGGATCGAGATTCATCTTTTGATCGTTATCAGCGGATGTCTATACAATGGTAAACGCGCGAGTGCATTTTCCTTAGTGATGCTTAGCATTTTATGGTCGTAATTTACTGCGTGTGCGTAAACACTTTTGTTTGATTACAGTACAGATGTACATCTTTAAAGGAATTTTTCCTTCGATGCATTCTTCGAGAGGATAAATATTAATGTTTCATACAGGAGATGTAAATGAGATGCAATCATAATTGACAAATCAAATGTACTGATGGATGTTCCCAGTAATTATCGCGAAAAAAATGTATAATTAAGAAAAACTTACGAGTTATTATAATGTGCACGCATCTTTATTATTTGATTTACTAAGCCCTTTAAAATTAACACGAGGAAATCGAAATTTATCTGTTATAAATCGTATCATTAACAACCGCATTAAAACCTTGAATAGCACGTAAAAATGCGCGTTGTATTGAGTAACATTTTTAATCATTTTTATGCCCGCAAACCAGTTTCAAGTTTCAACTTCTACTTAATTATTTCTTTCACACAAAAGATACGTGCAGTGGAAAAATTTATAAGTTTGGAAAAAATTTTATAATCAAACGGTTGTTCGAGGAAATTTATAGCACATTATTTTATAACTTTAAATTTTAACGAGTATTAATTATCGAAACTTATCAACAATCGTACAGTACATTTTTTTTTTTTTTTTTTTTTTTTTAACGACGTCTGGACGTAATAATAAGATACGATATTTACATAAATCCCAACGATAATATCGTACAATAATTACTGATAATAAAACCTCGGAGGAAATAACGACCGTCAGATAAGTCAGGTGCGCACGCAGACTCTTTGCAATAAAATCGTGATTTTCGCTACGGTTCCGTCCGGCTAATAACTCGAAAAATTATTATTATTAATTGACGTTTTCCCCACCGGAACTGCGATAGTTTACATAATAACTTCGATACAAAAAACTCCACGGTATAACACATTACAGCAGCCGGAGTATACCTACAAGACCTTGCAAAAACTGCGTATACGCAGAGAGTTCTTTTAAAATCGTTATTACTCGTCCGGCATGTCTAATCAGCGTGCACGTTCCTCTCTACGTGTACGCACAATATAACGCTAATAGCTAAAACGTAGACGGTATAGGTGATCTCGGGCATCGTAAAAGATCCGCGGAAAGAAAGGGAAAAAGTGTTCGCTCGTGTTGTTTCGGCATCTTCCATGTAATAATCAAGATAATAATAGGCCGGCTTGAGCAATAATTCATCTGCACGCTCGCGATTTTACAAGCGTGCACATATGATGTTAAATGTAGGTATGGTTAGTCGCATTGAACTTACGTGGTCGGGTGTTGAACCTCACGTTGCTTGTATGGATCATAGTCCCCTTCGAATTCCTTGCCGATTTTCCTTTTGTCCTCAAGCTCAACGACGAAGACGCCGTTCGCATTGTCCTTCGACGAATACCTGCGAGGACACACAAGGCATGCAATGTAGTATTTACTTTCGAATCACTTCCGCGCTTTTCGTTTACGCACGCAGTTAGTTTCTCTACCGCAGGTCACGCGTTTATTTCAATTTTGACGGATTTATGATACTTGTGTACGAGGACACTTTCGGGAATTCTTTTTTAAAAAATGTGTTCGAACGTTTAATGGGTACTTTAAAAAAAATTACTGTAGACGATAATACTCATGGTCAAAAATATTCGTCGTTTGAACAATTCGAATGTGAAAATCACGTTTATAATATATAATAAATCAAAAAATGGAATCAATCATAATATAATGAAGGTAGAGAAAAAAACAAACTCATTAAAATTTAAGATACTTACTTGCTGACGTTGCTGTCAAATTGGGGACGTTTGTGATCGACCACATCCTGAAACAAAATGAAAAAAAAAATTCATATTAATTTTATATTGAAATAAATATCATTATGATGAGCCCCGAAAAACAACAAATTAATCCCCCACATATAGTTCCGACATTAATCTTAATCAATCCGAGCACTACCTCAACCATTATTTAAAAAAATGAACGTCGCGCACGAAAACCGAGAAATTATTCAATTGAACATACACACACACATAATATAATACTCGAGCCAGTGCACGTCATTACATAATGCAGACAAGTGTCCGCTCCAGTCAATTGGCGCTTCACCATTGAGCGCCGCTTAATTCCCGTGTCTCCTATACGGCTCGTCAATTTTTATTCATAAACGCCAACTGAATCGAAAGAGTCCAAAACAGAAGTGGAGTTCAATCGCGGAAGTGTGTATACCTAGGTACATATATAAGCGCGCGTTTGAGACCATGAAGCAAATCGCGTGCGCTTATCAAGGATGCGACTCGGTGTCGAAGACCAGCTAGGAGGTCGCCGGGAAATCGCACGATTGAGACAAAAGCAAGCGGTGTGCGGGGCTTGATTAGTAATTAAAAGCGCGCTACGTCGCCACGGGACTCTGTCATTATTATACATGCGCACCGAGATTGGGATTCGTTGCAATGACGGTTGCGTCCGCATGGCTGATGATTCAGAGGGCACGACTCTTTTCAGCAATTCTTTTTTTTCATTGGGGTTATTATAAGAGTATAGTATATAAATCATGATGTTTTATTTATATATGTACATATAGTCTTATAAAATTCCCGGTATTATTTATAGACGTGAAAAATTGTCATTTGACATTTACTTGTGCAATAAAAGGCCAACAAAATGCGTGCTCCGTTTTCTTAGTCACGATTCTCGAACGTAAAGCACCTGTTGACGTAATTTGCAACGGAAAAATCTTACGAGTTTTTAATCTACGAATGCTAATTGTAACGTTTTCAGCGCGATAATAAATCGACCTAGATTGCGCATTACGTAACTTTATTGTTTCCCACTGCATTGGACAGCAATTTCTCGTATACTTCTGTTGCACCTTGGCCATAATAGGTGTGTAAACAGACTCTAACGTTTGCTTTTCTGCACATTATAGACAAGAAAATCATGAACAAAAAGTATCTGCTTAATGCCACTCTTTACATTTAATTTCATTCTATCAATCAGTAAGGAATTTTTCTCAAACATAAACACACCATCACACGTGATCAAGATACTCGCAGAAATGAATACGAAAATTGTGAACCTCTGCGAGAAAAATTAAGTGAGCACACGATTCTGGAATTCCAATGGCGTGACTGTGTGGCGCGCACCGAACAATTATCCGTAAAAATGAATCTCATTTCAGGACATTCTTGGAATTCGCGGCTAACAAGCTCTTCCGATAGTTTGAAAAAAAGAAAAAGAACGAACGCAAAGAACTTTTGCTACGCTGCCGTGGCACACCTAGCTACAAAAAGAAGATCTGCTAAAAAAGAATTTCTGCCAAATCATTGTGCCGCAGATGGCAGCAAAATAATCTAACCGTGACCGGATTTATACGAGAAAAACCTCGTGCAACATATGAAATTCAGAGTCATGAATATATGATCTACGTTCTATAGTAACGACACCACAACGATATCCTAACTTACTTCGCAGTTCACTGTTTCCGCTGCGAAGGATCAGGCTATACGCATCATCATCGGAAATCCTCCGCGTGTCATCGTACCTTATATACAAACGCATGCGCACGGGAACTGGGGAACCGGCTCAATCCAGTTACAACCGATCAACCGATTTCCTTACTACGTATAGTCACGATCTCGAGGCCGAATCTGCGTGCGCGATGCGTTATGGAAAAAAATCGATCAGCGCGGCGATGTCCTCGCGGGGTCAGAGTTCGCTGCAGTTGCGGAGAGTTCAATCGGCGCCGGAAACACGTGAGCGCGCTATACTCTGCTGTCCCGTCTAAAGATGCTACACGCGTATTGTACGCTCGTGCGTGTCTTGATTAACGCTATGAGCCTAAAGCGACGGTATGTGCCTGCGAGGTTGAACCGAAGGGAAGAGAATAATCGACGCCAGAATTTTCGGTGACAGTTATAATATAAGCTCCGACACGTGAAGTCACCACGAAAAATAAATGAACGGGAGTATTTTGAATAGCCTGATGCGTATGTTTTCTGTGTGAGATTATAATTTAATTTTTAAAATTATTTTTAACAATTCGTTTACTTATTTTTTTCATTTAGAATGAATTTTATTATGGTAATTTATGGCATCGATTGAATATACAATACGAATAGTATTCTTATATTCCTGCCGATTTCTCGCCTAGGTAACGGTAGATTACTGTAAAAATATAGTGACATTTTGTATTGCGCGGCAATTTAAAGTTTATTTATGAAACAATAATTATATAGTTTACTCTTATCAGCTTAGTCATTTTGAAACTATTAAATTCGTTCAACTTGAAACCACGTTAACAGCCGATATGCTAGAACTTTTTAACCCAATTGCGATACACATTATTTGTTCATGGCTCCAATGATCATGAGGTTAACCATAGAAAGTTCAAGGTAGTAGTTTGAGTAATATCTATAAACCACCGAGAAAATCATGGTGTTGAAAAGTTCAACTTTCAAAAATTCAATATCGTCGCCATATACTCAATAAATTCTGTATAGATTAGCGAGTGAATAGTTTTACTCAAACCATTTTATTCTTTATTGGCAGTTTTGTGTAGAATAATTTGAATCGTATTAACCGATGTTTCAGCTATTATAAAACTTTTATTGACACTAAACTATAATTAACTCTAGCTGATTCTTGCCACCTTATGCGGAAAACTTTTTTGCACGATTCTGCAAGAATATTTACAAAAATCTAATAAATATTCCTTAAACTATTGTATAACTTTTATCAAGAAAACAAAATTGAGTGTGGCCGAATTGGCTGTTCACAGGAATAATCTGCAACATCGATTCAGTTATAATCCAGCATTTTATCTAACGCAAAGATTCACGTAAAGAGGCATCGTAAACGCTTCAACCGTTTATTACCGAAGATTAACTCAAGTTTCCTATGCCATTTCTAAATATGCAGTTTACAATTGTCGATGCATAGCAGATAATACTAATAACTTAGCTATTGATAACGATCTAAAATAAGCTCAAACGACTTCAGTCGCTTTTTCCTCAATCAAGTAAAAACTAAGATCTCGCTTTAGTGCACACATAGTCTGAATAATCCTAGCATAAACTAACTTAATAGTGCTCTCGATAAGGACAGCCGAGGAGCATTTTATGGCTACACCTATTTTCAAGTTCAACATCCTCTTATCGACGCTGAAGCAAAAGTTAGCGAAAGTGAAATTGCATGCCGAATTTGTCACGAATCTAAGTAAAAACTGTTCACCTTTAAAAAAAATCATTTGCAAATTAAAAAAATCGCGAAATTTTAGTTTATTTAAAACTTTCTATTATTATATGAAAATTTAAACTAAATTAAATTGAAAAGTGCACGAAATAATGCAACTCAAACAAAGAGCTTTCTGCTATAAATCTCCGACGATTTTCAGGAAACGGTTCATTCTTTATAAATGTCACTTTATATAATTACCAGGCGAGGCTGGCAATTGCTCTATTGTCAATTTTCGCAGAAATAGCGAATTTAAAGCAAAGCCACGGATAATTTCACACACGTGCAACTACGTTTCAGAAGACGCGCACATTCTCTACATGCATATGTATGTTTATGTCAAAGGAGCTCACCGAAGATTGAAGAGCCACGATTTACGCCGTGGAAAACATTAATATTAATGCTGTAAAATCGAGATTCGTTATGGATAAAGCGGCTACGTTCGTTTAGATAAACTGGAAATCCGCATTATTTGCCGCGCGCGCGCGATGAACGCTGCGGCTGTTTTGCGCAATTATTAACAGCGATTCTGCTATACGCGTAACGCAGCGAGTGCCAACCGGTTTTAACGCAACGCGATCTCATTAAAATGGATTATGAAAAGCGTTTGTAGAATCATTTCTAATAGTGCTGCTATAAGGAATTATGCAAAGTGTTGTCAAGTATATACTGTCTGTAACTTATACAGCGACTCTACATAAGATACGAGAAAATCTTTGAAAAATGTTCATAATTCGAGAATAAATAATAAGCAGTTTGTCGAATAAATACATCGTACGTCTCTGCGTCGTAATTTGATTCTAATTCTCCTCTGGAATTTTACGTTCTATTATATACGGATGTTCATATACGTCAACATATTTTTTTAATGACAATGTTATATTCATAGAAAATTCTCAGTAAATAAACTTAAGGAGTTATTATTGTTGGCAATTCTTATATTAATCATTCAATTTTTTTTATTCCATGTCGAGTGACCTCTTTTTGATATACAAAACCTTGAAAATTTGATATCGGCGTAGATGACATGATTACCTACAATCATCGACACGTACACGAAAGGTGAACTTGATAACTTTTTTAATAAGCCGGCGCTTTGGTGGTTTAGCGGAACTAACTGCATTCATGGATGGATGACCACTGATACGTATATACAATTTCGACGATCATTTAGAGATGATTTTTAGCTTTTAAATAAAGTGTTGGTTAGCTGAAAACTGTTTAAATGTATTAATTACGCTATATCATATAAATTAAGCTTGAAAAGATCTTTTACTAATAATGTGCAAATATTGTTTGGCCTATATATCAGCATTGTAGCGTGACGTCAGATAGATAATTACTATTTCTATCTGAAGCCATAAAACATGCGGCTTATTTATTTTCAAGAACAATTATATATTTTACAGCAAAAAAAAATACACTAACAATATTGTTCAACAAATGCAATAAAAATAGTTTCGACCTGGCTTATACGGCAAATGGAAATTAGTCACGATAACGAATTTCAATAAAGAATTAAACGCGAAAATTCAAATCTCGGAATTCAGCAGGTTTATATAATTAAATTGTAAACGTTCGAGAGTGAGAGAGCGCGCGCGTATGCGAACGAACACACGTTTCGATTTCCTATACGCGGCGAATCTCTTCCGAGGCGATTTGTGCATTGGAAAACGTGACGATCCTCTCTCGGCGTATATATACGGCGAAAACAGAAACATTAGTCGGCGCACGAGTATAAGAGTGCTTGGAAATCAAAACAGTCGTAAAGACGTCGGCGCGAGTGCGCGCGGGGACAGAGTGGGGGATAAAAAGGATCGCGCGAGGAAGATAAACCGTCGCCTCGTTTATACGGTGAGCGGCAGGAATTCCCTAGCTCGAAACGCGGTAAATCGACGCACGCGCGGCACGTGAGAATCTAAGTTTACTGTTTTCGTGAATTTTTAAATACCATGCGCATGTGTATTGACTGACTAATTTGGCACGGGAATCATTGAAAAGATTAGGATATATGGGACGTGCAGAGACTGGAACTTGATATTTTTATTTCTTCGTATAGGTACCTACGCAGAAAATGATGAGCAATCATGTTTTAGTTGAAATTTTAATGCTCTCAAACGTGCGTCAGTGAGGAAGCGCAGGTTTTTCAATGACATTTCCGCGTTATCCATGTATATACTATACGTAATTGTTCCGTACAATAATGGGTTGTTAATAATTTTAAAAACAATGTTGTATAGAACTAATATATCATTATTATTATCTAACATAATAAGGTTATTGGTGCTTTGCATCAATTTTCCTTCATCTGTATAGTAAACGGTTATGTATTTTTCTTATAATTAAAAGCCTATTTAGATGCCAGGTCGATAGAATAGTTTTTACAAGCAATGGGAGAGAAATCACGGGATATTTCTGATAACACGCTTATCGGAGGACAAATCAATCTGAACATTATGTACCCACTCGAGTGATAAAGATTTTTCTCGAACTTCTCGTCTTATCGTTTTTTTGAGATTACACGCTATAGTCTATGCAGCGAATCAGAAAATCGCTAATATTAATTAGAAGTGTTTTGATCGAAAGTGATTCATATAGATAACACGAAATCTTTGATTAAGTAACACCGTGTAAGACACTCAAATCTTGGAAAACTTATAAAATTTCGGAATTTTTGCCATATGTCACTGATTAATGATAAATGAGGTGTACACTAGTCGTTTGTTGAACCTATTACGATACATTCCATTCGCGAAAATCAAATATTATGTTTGCTTTTCATATGTATGGAAAAATTTTTATTTTTTACCTTATCATTTCAATCAATAAGTCATTCTGTATACTATAATGTATTAGAATCTATATTATCACTTTATACCATGTATTCTTCTGTTTGTAGTTGCTAAATATTGATACGCTCACTTAGCAGCTAACTAATTGTTTTTAGTCACCCACTGTATGTACGTAATAACAAAAAAATGCTTCCATGTATTTTTTGCAGAAATATATATATGCAATTATTGAAATGATAATTTATGTTTGTTTTCAAATTCTTTTGGATTCAAAATAAAAGTTTTATTACATTAAATTGAAGTTTCATTTCAGGAGTTGCTTTAAAAATAAATTTAATCTTATTTAATGAATTCCGAAATTTTTATTAAATATTTTTTTTATTATTTTTTATTTTTTTGTAAAGTAAACATTGGTGAAACTCAACGTATGATATTATATGTAACAAACAAGACTTAATAAATACACGCCTAATTGATAAAACAGCCTATATTATAAAGGTTCGTTGGGATTCTCGCGAGAGGCTCATTTAGTCTCAAGGAAAATCCATCTTGGCAAAAAATACCTTGAAAATTCGCATAACTCCAAAAGCGTCAGAAAGCGCGATAAAATTATCCCGACAAAGCGGTAAAGCGCAAGATTTACGGTAAAGATTTGGAGTAGTCATAATAATATATGCGCAGCACGAAAATAACCTTAAGAACATACTCTTTTGCAAGGTCCGCGGATTATCTTCTTTCTCAGAGTAATAACCGCGCAACAACAGGCGACTTTCCTTGTATAACGAAAAGAAGGCAGAAAATTGCTTGCTCGGGCGTATAGAGCGCGCGTAAAAAACAAATTTTCAAGCATCGCGCGTCGACAGACAGAGCAGTAGCAAACAACAGCCGGGTCGTCTCATCGGAGCACTTTATCGGCTAATAATCTCACGTGTATGAGGCGCGCGTATGTTTAATTTCTAGATGCCGATTGCAATCGCGCCGCGCGCGTTACATACGACGATATTATCGCTTATCGCGCGGATATCGTTCGTGAATCTTGGTGAATTCGAGTGACCCCGCGTGTCTAGATGGCTTATCCGCGATCGAGAGAGCGAGAATTATTATCGGGCTGATAATTTGCGGGAGCAAGGGCTCGTTGTGGCAATTCTCGCGTTGTATACTTGCGCGCTCAAACTCGGATGATGATTGGGTTGACTCAGGGCGCGCTCGAGAGTGGAATATTTTTTCTCGCGTCAGCGACAATGAGATATAGGCGGGGGAGGTGGCCGCGCGCGGATATCAGAGACGAGCGCAAAAACACGATCATTGTTGCGCTCGCGCGTAATCCTTGCGTTGAATTGCTTGGATATATTGAGAGACAACCGCTTGTAAATTGCTAATTTCGAAATTTCAACCTAAGCCTTGATTTATTGCTTTGACATATTATATCTTTCAATAAAGATAACTTTGGTATTTTTTGATGTCATTATTAGTGAGTAATTAAAAAGAAAAAGTTCCAAATTTGATATTTCAATCGGGAAATTAATGTTATCATTTTTTTTTTAATTTTATCTAATGTACATCTTGGCGAGTTATTACAGTAATTTTGCAACAAAATAAAAATCATTATCAAGAAACATGCAACATCATCCAATACTTATTATTTACAATTAGTTGCTTAAGTTTGTTTAAACAAATTATCGGTGAACGTGTAAATAGAATGTAAGAATGCATTTCAACAATAAGACTTTCTTATACCATGATCTACGTGGATAAATATTTACATAAATTTTATCTCTTGTTTTCATATGGTTGACACACTGTAACATTTTATATCTTGCTATGCGAATTTACACCCATTGTTTAATTTATCAGCTTTATTCTGTATGTAGTAACATGATATATTTTTACTTTAATTCAGAAAAAGCTAAGGTAGTCTTTTCTGCCCACCCGTCCTTATAACTTAAAAATCTTTCAAACTTTAAAATTTGAAGACTGCTCTCGATTCAGAATAAAAACAAATTAGAATAGTAATAAATCGTAAGAAACAACGCAGTTCTCCAATAGTTTTTACAATTAAAGATAAATCTCGAACATTACAATAGCGCGACGACCGAAGACCACTCAAGCAATGTTTAACGACCTGTAAAATCTGCGAACTTGATTATCCCTCGTCTCGTCTATTACGGATTACTCTGTCATTATATATAGCGGCGAGTGAAATCAATCAGAAAATAATGTAAGGCAAAAAGCGGCTCTTGAACACAGGGGAGTTGAAGGTCCGCTGATTTCTCCTTGTGTAACCCGCTCCTGTGACGTCTTTTTACCCCCCACCCACGTGCAGCGACTTTTTTGCCTTTGTTCCTGGTCAGCGCGCGCGCGCTTTTTTCTTCTCTCTTGCTCGCGTATACGCGTGCGAGGCGATTATTGCGAGCCGTGTATATACTCCTACTTACGCCGACACCATGCGGTATACTTGATACTCGCACGCTGGCCGAAAGCGAGAGACGCGTGAGTACCTTGGAAGCATGTTTCTCAAGGGACACGCACGTGCGAGCCGCGTGCGCGAACCCGGAGGTAGGACTAGTTTTGCAAATTAAAAGTCGAGCGTGAAAAGCGCGATGCAGGAGAAAAAAACAATTATGATATAGCAAGTGTCACCGTGCACCTGTGTCAGTGTATAGAGCCGCAAGTTTTTTGGGAACGTTGTATACTTTTTCCAGCCGTGCAGTAATTGCAGTTACCGCTGGCAAATCGAGCGTAACTGACAGACGTTACTCAGCACCATTTCGGTATTCTAAGGTGGCAGATTGAAAAATTTTCAATTTGAATGAAAAATCAGATAAAATTAATTATGCGTGACTCATTGTTAATCGCAAACTTAACTGTTCCCGTGTGCGCCTTTAATATTGGAATATGAATCATATTATAATTTCAAGACGGTTTTTATAAAAAACGGAACGCACTACAAATGATTCACGATAAAAAATTACAAGAATATGCTAAAATCCTCTATTTTTTTGTTATAAAGTGCAGAACAAGCGTCGATGCATCTAGCATTACGTCCGATAAGATCTTCAAGAACGTAATAAATTTCGCGCTGTTTTATTTTCGCTCTTCGCACCGCGCGAGCGAAGACAATGAAAAAGTCCCGCGCAACACTATCCGCCGATTGGATCTCTTCAGCGACTGCAAAAAAAACATACATACGGCAGAAGACGCAAGAGGAAGCAAAAAAAGCGCGTGCAAGCGTCCAATTAGAAAAGAATGCGCGTGAAGCGCCTCGATTTCAAACGCGGAGGAAAATCCCGCGCGCTCTCGTCTCCATTATCGCGCGCTAAAATTGCATAATGACACACGTGCGTGTGTGCGCGGCCCGTATACACCACGATCGGCCAATGTCAATGTCTGTCGAACAGAGGCGCGTGAATTCACGAGAAAAGAATGCGCTCGCGTCTCTCGATCCCGAGTATGTGCCATCTGGGCGTTACGTAATACAGTTTAATGAGACACGGTCGATGAGTTTCCGAATCAAGCGCACCGATCGCGCGACGCTTCGCGCGCTCACGTCAGTTAGCTGCTATACAATAAGCTGTAGCGCTCCTTCCGCTCGCTTCGTAAGTACTCCTGATGCTGTAAATGTTTATGACTTTTTAAGGATCGCGGGGAACGCGTTGCGATTCTGCTCCACGTCACCTGTGAAACGCCTATTGTAAAAAGTGTTTTTTTCAGGTGTACAGCTAATGATGTTATCTTGGTATAATGTGATTTGAAAATTAAAAAAAAATAATAATTTGTTCATATGGTTACATGATAAATAGAGACTGATAATTTACATTTTTATTGGATCCATGCTGAATTTCGTGAAAAATGTCGAAAAATATTATGTAAATCGGTAAACTATGACAAAGTTGCCCAATGTAGAAAAGTAAAAATGATTAGCAAGAAAAATCGGCTGATTAACGATAAAAAAAGAATTCCCGGCGGTTAAAGGTTTCCGAGAGGTCCGACTATCCTTGCAATCTTTATTTCCTCCTCGAGGCGATTTTCCTTCCTCTTTACCAAAACTATAGACGTATTTCTAAGTAACAATTAGATTGTGCAATTTAACACGCGGACAAGCCTTGCGGGCACTTTCCGTGTGAAATCGGTTTCGGCCGTGCGATCGCGCGCAAAAAGACGCGCGTCGCTGCCGATCTATTTTTGTTGCTCTCCTCACAGCGTCGATTTCGATATTGCGGTTTCACATACACGCGGCGTCCCAAAATTTTACAATATTTAATTTTGCTAGCTCTTATTTATCGATCTGACACATCGATAATAGTGTAACTATATACGATCAATTTTAATCGCTTATGCAGTTCTTTTTTTAAAGCTTTGTAAGAAATTTGCATATTATGATTCTATTTCGCCTATTTTATACGCACGCCGAATACATTATTTCAACATAAGTTTTTTTTAACAAAACATAAATATTTATAACGGTCGAGGTTGACTTGAGTAACTGAATTTTATATCGTTGATTTTCACGTGGACTAATAAGATAAATATACTCATGACTGTTGAATGCGTTTCAATAGTTTTACAAATTTAGTCCTTCTATCTAGCTATTAGAATATATTTGTTTAAACATACGATTCATTCATCTTGATACTATTAAAAAAAGAAAAAAAAACTGTTGCATAGATTTGCGATTCAGATTTATTCCAAATTATGTCCGATAGTTTGGACCTTTCTATTTACTTCACATTTTTTAATGTTTATTATGCAAAATGAATATTTTAAAATTAATGTTTCATTAAATTTAGAAATACCTGAACTCATTAACGTGAATATATTATATTCAGAGCTTAATTTAAGAAAAAGTGCAAATTTCTCAAATAAAAAGTTGCCAAAACATCCTGTCGGAGAAAATAATAATTACAATGACAAAAGATCTGTGAATGAATGAAGTTATTCGTGAACCGTTAAAAGGCGAAATTCGAATCCCTTGTTTGGGTTTCGCGACGTGTAACGCAAACACCCACTGAGTAGAAAGAAATATATACACATACACATTCTGCGGTGAATTTAATCTGCCGATACTAATTCTTGTGAATCGAGCCAGTGGAAAAGTTCGAAGAGAGTCGAAGAAGTATGCGCGTTATTTGTCAAAGATCTTTTAGCACCTGCCACTGTATTCCTTGATAGTTTTTGACACAGCGCGTTTGTAATTACGTCCAATAAACTGGAAAAAAAATTCCGCTCGTTTTTCTTTCTTATCAGCGTCCCGAAAAAGTATATTAATTACGAGTCGTTGATAATAAGATATCTGTGTGCACGCGGATCATAACTCCGAAAACACTACATTGTTATACGCGTTATTTAATCCATGAATTATCTTTAAGTGATCAAATGCAAAAGATGCGAAAAGTAATTCTTTACTATTTTTTGCCACACTTTTAATGTGAGCAGAACAAAAGTGGCTATTATATGCTATCACAATGACAAGCTAACGTAACGATAAGAGAACCCGAGTTTTCGAGTGCTTCCAAACGTATCGGCTCCTTGTTTATCAAAATGTGAGTAAAACGGTAAAATATCGAAACGTTAAAAACATTTGCCGAATTCCAATATGAATCACCCGTTGTTATTTGTGTCGAATTGTTATTTAAAATTTTCGAGGCTAATCCGAATTGTCAATAACTCTAACCCCATTCCAAAGGTTTACCTTTCCCTCTTTTATCGCGCCTGTTTACAAACAAAAAGCTTGAGATTCTAAGCTCCGCGCCTCTCGAAAAGTCAAGTAAGATCATGTCGACGCCGGAGATTCCATTTGTGCAATACGACACGGGCTAAACCGCTTCTTCCTTCTCTCGTGCCGTGAAAAAAATTCCACGCACGTGCGCGAGATTCGCGGGCGCGCGCATAATTTAATCGGGTTCGCCGGCACTCATGTGTCAGTTTATAACATCTGCCGTAATATAGCGCCGCAGCGGGGATTTCGTCGAGACTCGCGAGCAAAATCGTTTCGTGGATCAATGAATAGTCGCGAGCGAGGCAGGAAGAGCTGATTAGCACTTTCCGAGTTTTAAGGCCAGTCCAATTAGTCGAGACGGTAGCTGCACCGTAGACGCAGCAGCAGTAGCAGCTATGTCATGTCTACGCGACTCGCTTTAAAGTGCATATAAACATCAGTGTCTGCGCGTCAGACGTCGCACGCGTCGTAGACAACTCGGCGGTTCGGGTTTCTCTCTCTCTCTCTCTCTATCTTCCACTCGCGTGAATCTGTATATTGTTGCTCTCTTCGGCGAATTTCCCGATAGTTAAAGGCACGTTAATGATCGCTCATTCGCGCAATGCTTCTGCAGAGTGAACGCTAAGACTCTAAGTATCCTTGACTTTACCGAGCATTAATTATCATTTTTCTTTGCGCTAACGCGCGTGTTAGCGCAGCGTTCTTATACCGTAAATCTTGGCTCTGTGCGGCGCGTCCTGCTCGATACTAAGAACGATGCTAACTGTTATTTATGCGGCGAGTTTGTTTATTTATTCAGTCGTAAAGCGGTCGATAATTTGCATGCGAAACCGACGGTGTTAACGTTTTATCCGCTTTGTCGCTGTTATTTCGCAAAGTGGCATGGTGAAATTTTAATTGAAGCTATTGTCACTTTTGTGCATAGTAATCCTCTGACGCGGTTCGCCTCATATACACCATGGAATATTATAGATATATAGTCGTAAACCTATTTATTAAAGTGATAAGAGCTCGGCGAGTTATCGAAGTTAATCAATAAAATTCTTTTATTATCAACATTAGTTCACAGTTTGAAAAATCGTACGCGCGCTATCTTTTGGCGGTGACGTGTCGATATAGGTTTTATCAATCTTTGCTATAGGCTTTTTTTTTAACTTCTACAATCGAAGACATTGTATAATTGATAAAAACTAGAGTGCATAAATTTTATATTGAAATTGAAAAAAACACTTTTTTTAATACAATTGTTATACAATGTAGTAAACAACTTCAACTTGACATTACGGAATCACTGAATAAAAAGCAATTTTCAGTCAAATCAAAACTAATTATAAAAACGAACTACTCGTGCCAAAACCATAGCAAAACACGGCACCGCATACCAATCTTAAAAAAAAATTCATACGTATATAAAAGATTAATGTACTCACCGTACTGCCGGTAAATCCGTAATTTTCGTGCGACATTTTGGTATCTGAAGGTCCTTCTCTGAACAGGATAAAACAAAAACTCCTTTCTCACACCGGACGTCCTTTTTTTCTTCGTCTTCTTCTGCTATGCCAGATCGCAAATAAGAAAGTCTCGATAGCCACCCGCGCAAACTCGTGCCTGCGTATAATGTGCGTGTCCGTGTTGTGGCTCTGTGTGGTGCTGCGACAGGTACGCCGGCCGTAAGTAGACTGATCGCGGCATTGCGCGACAAGTATTATTTATATAGCGCCACGCGGTGCGCGTGCCACCGCCACCGGTATACACACACCTCGCTCTCTCGCGCGCACTGTATAGTGGAGTGCCCCTCTCGCGCGCACGCGTCTGCTTGTGTGTGTATATATATATATATACGTGTACAAGCCCTGCAATTAGTCGCACACGTGTACGTTCTTTGGCAATTTTTCACTTGAGAAGACGCGCGCGCGCGTGAATTCGTGCATGCAAAGGAAGGGATAATTTCTTTTTCGAGGATCGAGAGTACGCAAGAGAGCGATGGGAAGATTGTTTCTTTTTTTTTGCTCGACCAGTGGCAGCGAGAAAGATAAATGATATAGAATGACAAAGTTATTCTTTTCCTTAAATATAAACTTTATATCGGATGCCTTTTCTTTACGTGCGTAAACGTCATGAGCCTTTGCACTTTATCTGTTCTTAATATTCTATTTGTACGGTTTAATGGTTTCCTTCAAAATTACAACTTCACTTGAGGAACCAAATTACAAGTAAAGGAATCTTGCCGCTAAGCCATCTAATCGTCCGGAAGGAATTTGAGCAAAAAAAAAAAACTTGTTTTTGTGGGATAAAGCTGTTAATAAATACGTTAATGAAAAATTTCATGAATTTTAAAATTCTCAGAAACTATAAGACACGAAGAACAAGCAAACACTATTTAAATTAATTTAAATGCAGTGCAGATCGCACGTTAGAAGCATAGCAAAGTAGACTGCCAAGTAGAATAAGGTATATAAGATAAGACTGAGCTACACACTTTCTATGTGGATAAACTTTTTTTCGCATTTTTTTCGAATCACCCCTTGAGTTGAGTATGTTTTGATTCCTCACGTAATCCTCTAATCGTTAAAAAATATGTTACGTAGGATTCTCAGCTGAGCAACAGGTTTCAGCAAACACGCGCATTGCAGTTTCAATAGCCTGATAACTATATCCTCTTTTCCACTTCTGTTAATTTAGTCATGCTTTGACCGCCGTCGAACCTGATAGTTTTCTCAGTAAACATTTTCGCTTGTAAAATGAATGTACTAAAAGAAATTTTACTGAATAAAGAATTTTCTTTTTATAATATTCCAGAAATATAGTAAAGATAAAGGAAAAATACAATGTAATGTCTCATCGATTCATTAAAAACATTCCATACATATTATTAAGCATCATAAAAAATAATGAAATTCGATAAAATTAATTTTACGACTTCATTCTGTTTTTAATAAACAAATGGGGTTTATTAACTCCGTCAAAAATTATAAGTAATAATGACTTATAATGCAAATAATAACGAAAAAAAATACACGGTTAAGTATATAATTGAATACACCTGATCAATAATAATTAATTTTCTTTTTCATTAAATCCTATTAAACCTTATTAATTTGTTTTCATTAAAATGTCATCAAGAGATATTACAAAAGACTTAATCAATCATATAATCATATTGTTGTAATCTAACGAAAGTTTGAGTTGAATTGATTCCCGTGGAATTCCAAGCACTTTATCTTATCTCCACGTTTAGTTAACTCAAAAAAATCTCATGTGCAGGCTACCACTCGCATAACACTTTTTGCTCTCTCCTCCTCCCCTCTTTTACACCTCAGACAATAGCATGACACACTTTTTTCTTCACCAAATCCTAATTCCCTCGAAATCGGCACCTCAATCGTCTGAAAATTTAGTGCGATGATAAGGCGCGCGTCACTCCGCGATACCCTATAACCTTGAGCTTTACAATGCAGCCACGCGAGCGGACCTGCGCGACTCGCCGTCTCTCATTCTTTATCCTTTCACTTTCTTGTATACAGTAAGCCGATCGCTGCCGGCGATATACTCTCGCGACGCGACTTTTCTCTCTCTCTCCCCCACTGAGGGATAGATCGCGAAGATCCGCCGATTTTTCAGAGCCTTTAATGCTTAACACGCAGCTTCCGGGTGCGCGTTACTGACGAAACCTTGACTTTAGAGCGCTTTCAAGGCCCGCGCGTGTCACGCCGGAGAATTTATTAATATGTTCGTTCGTGTGCGCGCGAACTCGCATTTATGCAACTGGCGATCGGCGTGTATAAGTGCGTTGGCCTTTTGACTGCATACCGACGGTTTTTCATGGGCTCGTGTCAACGATTCCTCTCTCGGGTCGCGGTATGAAGAATTATTAATGGAGAATACATTTTTTCTGTTCGACTACATTCTTTAGCCGCGTCTCAGAGTCGTTAATTTTTTTTTCACGGAAAATATATTATGCACGTAATGATAGATTTTCGCAATTGTTAATTCAATGAATGTTCGTTCTACGTGTCAATGAACGATTATAGTCTGTTTTATTATATAGAGTCAACTACAAGTAGATTTAAATTTATTGATGTTATAAGTTTCATACGTCTTATAAGAAGACTATGGAATCGTATAAGCGGACAAAGGTGGATTAAAAATAGCTTTAACTGATAAAACAATAGAAATTGAATATTAATCTCGTAATACTTTTTCTATTGTGCGTTAATTTGTTCACGTAATAAAGAGACTCTAGCTCTGTGAACCAGTAATTGCCTAAATATGTTTCAAATATGCGCAGCATAGAAAAACATTGAAAAACTAAAATTATCTTCGGATTAGACTCCTCGAATCATATAATAATACGAAGAAAAAGTATTAAAAATTGCAGAAATACTGAAATTTTTCTTGTTTGATATTATGGAAGAAATATTGACGTCAATCGAGTGAAAGAAAAGTCTTGGTAAATTGCTTACGTCTGAGTGCCTACTGAAAACTCAATAACTAGAACGTCCCACTACAAAAACGTCCTTGATCTCGATAAATCAAATATTTGAATTTTATAAATGAAACAATGTTCCCACAGCTACATCCTTAACTACATTTTTAATCTGCACCGCATAGCTGTGCACTTGCATCACTCCTATACATATATATTCTTAACGTTTCGCATTTAACAGATTTATGTAATGCGATCGGCGCGCAACCTAGACAATAAGGCTGTTGAGAAAGAAAAAATTCAGTTATTTGTCGGTGTATTCGCTTATTTTTTCATCAACTTTCCTTAATGAACAAACACCTTAGATGAAAATAAATTTGAATTTAGTACTGTTATATAGCTATGTAACGCGCGAAGAGTGCGCATTCTTACGTAAATATTGATAAATATTGATTGATCACAGATAAACATGATGTACCGTATGCTGTTCGATGCAAATGTAATGATATGCGAATTGACGGTCTCCTTCGATTAGCCAAAGGTTGAAAACCTGGTACTGAAAACACCACAAACTATGAATTTTCCTACTTTAAGAGCTGACTATTACGGTGACTAATTCCTTGAGCACACAAAACAAAAACACTAGACTAACGGGAAAATCTGCCTGGCGCGTTGACTCTGCGCCGCTGTCGTCGTTGCCGCGTCGGGTGTAATAAAATCATCATATATGAATCGCGTCAGCGGAACAACGAATCTTCTCATTAACTCAGTTTCGCCATCTCGACGGGAATTCCGCAATTCCGTGCGTATAGCTTTGTCGGCCCGCGCGCGCTAAAACGTGCGTCTTAATCCGTCGCAGACGCAACACACCTGCGACAATTCACGCGGGTTTCTTCTGTGTAAAGAGAGCAAACGCGACAATTTTTCCAAAACGATTTCGTAATCGTCCTAATCAAGCCCCCGAATTCGTGAGACACTCGCACTCGTGCTGGTCGTGGGCTTATCATGCCAGACTCAATGGAAAATCCACGTATAGCTGCGAGTCCGGAGTGGGGGGCGAGCGCAAACTATCATGATCATTACGGCGACTTTAGCATTGAGGAGCGCGAAGTTGAAAGAACTGTAAAGGTGTTTACGAATAATACAGACAATTAGTTTTTATTTATAAAGAGATTATTTTAAACATTTCTTATTTACCTAAACACGTCTTTTTAAATATTTCTGTCATCCTTTTTGAAAAATTAATTTCACGAGTTTTCACATTCAAACCTTATAAGATATATTCTTGTTCCTTAAACGTTTACCTATATAAATTTGACAATCAAAATTATTGATCAATTAATTGTATGCAATGTTAGACCTGATTGTTTTAAAGTTTCCATAATTTATCTGTAAACAACCGGTTCTAAATTGAAAAAAAAAATTTTCTCTTAACTAAATCTTTCCACTTATGAATAGGATGATCATTTTTATTTTGCATTGAAGCGAACTCTCATGCAAAAAAACTTTTTGGAAGGCCATTTTTTCAGGCATAAACTATACCGAGGTTAGATAATTTTATAAATGTGTAAAGGCATTATACGAATTGGGTTTAAATTAAGACATTTTACTAATCTTAATAGTAATTTGCCTGTACTGTAAACAAATTTTTAAACACCTATACGTGGTTGTATTGATGAAAAGACTTAACTATGGATTATAACAATTATTCAAATTTTGATCGTCATTTCATATAAATTACAAAATATTAGCCTAACTAATAAATCTCAAAAACCCCGCAAAATTCATAAAACCTCGTTTACACTAAATATGAATAAGTTGAAAGTCGCTCACTGGCATGAATAAGTGAAAAAATATTTTAATACCTTAGTAAATATTCACTTATTGAAGCAGTGGCATAAAATATTCACGAAAAAATTAGTGGATTTTTTCACTTATTTACAGCAACTTTTCACTTATTCATTTTTAGAGAGTGGGTCTCTGAGGTCTCTGATCAAACATTATATAAAAATCAGAATCTTTGAATAAAGATCTTTGATGATATTATTCACATTACTTTTGTGAGTAGTCTTAAATTAAATTTTGTCATACTTTCAATGAGAGTGCACATCCTTCGAGAATCAATTTCAAAGCAGCTTAGTGAGTCGATTTCTGCTATCTAAAAATTATGTCCACTGTTAGTAAATCTATCTTATATGCCCTTTTTTAAGATAAGGGCTATCTAATCTCAAATATATTTTATTTTATTAAAAAATGATCTCTTTTCTGTTGACTATCAGTTTGCAATAATTATATTGCGGAAATGCATAACAAAGATTATAAAAGTAGACAGAGACAGCTAAAATATAATCTTTATTTCGCATAAATATCAATCCCCTAGGAAATTGTAAGCAATAAAAGATTTCGTAAAAATATGGTTAAAAAAACTACCAAATTTTCTTATTCAATAACTTTTTACTTTCATAATATAAATACTTGGGAAATTAAGCACATTTGAGATTAGATGGAGCATATCTCAAGAAAAAGGACCTATGGGATGGAATTATGAACACTATGTGTTATTTTTAGATAACAGGAATTAACTTTGAAAGCATCGTTGAAATCTGTACCCCGGAAGGTGTCGACTTCCCTTGTTAGTATGCGTAAAGTACGCCTTTACGCAGACTATAAAAAAAATAATAATGTCCGTCACGGGAGTATAATGTGACGAAAACTACTTTTTGATTATAAATTGCAAATGTATATTTTTTTGCTATATAAATATAGTAAAAAGTTATCCCGACACTTGTAATCAATGGTAGGAAATCCTATATAATAGTAGTAAAAAGCATCAGAATCATAGTATATCTTTGCTTTGATAATGGTAGATTAATAGTAGATTAATGGTAATTTTTTAAACCTAACTTTTCTCCGTGTGATGATGGTATATATGTTATATTAACTACCGAAATATGGGAGTAGAAAAAAATATAAGTTAGGGTGACTCGCCCAGTAGATGAACGGCTAACGCCAGTAAATGAACGGTTTATCATACTAATAAGTCAAAATATAATTGTTTCAAAGTTTGAAGTTGGGGGAAAATGATTCATGAAGTCAGAAACATTAAAAATATATTTTATTAACTATTTTTGGGGAAAAGTGTTCATCTACTGGTAGGTGTTCAGCTACTGGGCGAGTCACCCTAAGGGTGGAGGATATTTTCTTTAGACAATTCAAAAAATGAATTGGATTGTCTTATAATTTATAATGTTATGTGTTATATTATTCATATATACGTAAATTTTCTGATTACTTAAAAAAGTAGTGTAACAAGATAAAGTTTTTCCATCGTAATTATTTTTATATAATATATTTGATTTAATATTGTAAAATTCGAGATATTCGGAAAAACCAATAACTTCTCGAAATAAGCTTAAACATCGTATATAGAAACGAATATTTGAGATCTTGCGAAAGCAAGACACCGACAGTAGGTAGAAGAAAATTTTAATAAGTGATCTATAAAATATGAGCACGAAAATATATTAAATCCGAAGCATTTGAACAAGAATACGGCGTAAAAACATTAAAATCTTAATAGTTCTTAGTTTAACTATTAAAGTAAAAGCCTCATGAAATCCTGAGTATGAGTTCATTTATTTTGTTCTGCAATTTCCACCTCATTTTTCTGAAGGTTCCACACTTTTCGCCATTCATACATTTTTAAGTTTCATACTTTGAGAAAATTGTTGATATCATTGGTTTTGTACGCCTTTCAGTACTGCTTGCCTTTTATTTTTGGTGTATAAATAGTGTCTCTAATTTTAAATAACACATTATACGGAATTTACAATATCGTACATTTGAAAAAGTCAACAAAATGCCCCACCCCCCACTGTAGGTACTATAAAAAATATTTCTATTTTATACTTCCTTTATAAAAATCAAAACTTCTTTTACCCGTACAATATTACAACCCTTTTCATTTGAGTCTTCAAGTAAGTTTGTTCATGCTTCATGTAATCTATCCGATTACTTTATGTATCTGCACGTATTTAATTTTTTCTCTTATTTTTTCCTATGTGACAATAACATTGATAGCACCACTGAGTGAACAAACAAAAAATCAATTTCAATCGTTGCACACTCGACTTTCTTCACCACTCTTTTTCAATTTTCAGAAGATCTAACAAGATTACGCATTATATCACGAAGCGTAAGAAGAGTAAAATCGACGATTGACGTAGACGCGCGCGCACTCGGATTTATCTTGAGAATTCGTGTCAGTGCTAATCAAAGATCTCGTAAGAAGCGTGCGGTGATTCTACACCGCAATAGAGAACCTGCTGTAGCGATAATGCGGAACGACGCGTCGATCATCGCGTTCGATAAACTCAGCAGACTTATTGTCAAGCAGCGCTGTTTTCCCCCCTTTTCACGGCTGTTCAATATCGGAGAAAGTGGTCCAAGGAGGATGAAATTCCAACGTTATAGGCGAGAAACATATCCTTGACTCTTTTTCATAGGTTCGCGATTTTACTCTGTTTATGCGTTTAACAAACCACTCCATTTTGCTTATCTATATTACCAGTTAAGCCTTGCGCACTGTTCATTACAACATATACAAAAATTGTATTTTTCTGCAACGCTTATCGTGTATTAACAAACAAACTAGCAATAATTTTTTGTTAAACTTTCAAATGATAAATTTAGCTTGAATTTGACTCATATTAAATTTGAAAAAAAACAATAGTAGTAGTAGATGTAATGCCAGAAATAACTTGATAAACAACCAAACATTTAAAAGAGCTTCAATTTTGAACAGAAGTTATTCAGATCAGGGAAGTTATACATACAATAAGCTATTTGATGCAACACAAGCTAATCATTTTTTACGAGAGGATAAGTCATTATGTATATTTCCGGGCTTTGATATAATTGGAAATGATAGAAAATTGTTCTAGCGATGTGTAAATGTTACTTTTAAAACTGCCATAAAGTGAGGATAGGTGCTCTTGCAACCCGAGGGGGTAGGTGAGGTATAGCTGCTATGCGGGTTGCAGTATGTCGGAAATCGACAACTCTGTCCTACAAATATGTCCCCGCACCCTGCAGAACGTGCCAACATAACTCTTTGTGGTGAACTAGGTAAGAATCTGTGATACCAGGGATTCACGGTGTTCAAAATACCTCATATAGCTAACACTACAGGGTCATGAACACGATATATCATATAGCTATTATATGGAAACCCTGGGAGCAGCAATCGACGCCCAAGTTGCCGGTGAGCAGTCCGATCTTCAGAGAATTCGGCGATCTAAGATTCAGAAATATGACATCAACGTCGACATATAGAAGGTTATCCAACATGATCTCGAAACGAGAAATATATTACATTATCCCGCGATTCTTTCTTCCTGGGGGGGCGGGGGGGATCAGAGTATCAGTAGATAGCCTCCTCTGAACTGTGAATCGCCGTGATCTTGCCGGTGATTGCGACCAGGGATCTGATAGGCAGGGCGATATTGAACCGAATTTTAAATAAATTAAATATGAAATAAAATAATATGAATCTCCTCTTTTGACTGTTACTTCACAAATAATCATGTTTTAGAAACGACCAAAAAACATTATGAAATTAGTCAGAGAAAGCTAACATTTAAGCTTTCTTTCGTTCAAAATTTTAATTTCTCAGAAAATTAAAACCAATTGAAGCGATAGAACAAGAAAACGTTTGAAAATTTCTTTCTTTTTTAAGGATTTTATGAATTGTATTTTTAAACATATTTTTACGCTATCTTTAACTGCTTATAGTTTCCTAAGGAATCACTATTTTTTATCGAACTAAAGTCTAAATTTTAGCTTTCGTACCCTGCTAGAAAATAGGCCAACTTCGTTGGTTAACATGTTAATCAAATAGAAGCATTTTTACTTAAAATCAACATC
>UXGD01001549.1:0-33692 GCA_900474315.1 Torymus auratus
GATATACATACAGCGCGTCGCCTACTACCCCGCCAACTTTTATCACTCGAAAATATCGTTAGTTTATTGAATTATGATTATTTCGAGAAATTATTACGATTGGAAAATTTTAAATTATTTTCAAGACAAGACAAGATTCTTTACATTATTGACACCAGAATCATGATATTGTATCGAAAACTGTATATAAATATTGTATCCATTATTGTCTTGAATATTGAGGCAAGACAATACAATATCATGATTAATCTTGCTATATCGTGTAGCCCTACCATAATGCCAGGTATTCTAAATCTCTGTTAAAAAAAACTAACACACCCAGCCAGCCAATTAATATTCATCAATCGCAAAAACTTCACCATTCAACATCGCGCATCGCTCCTTCACCTCGGCCACGTCACACACCTCGGCTCTAACCAAAACCCAATACCACATACGCGCGCGCGCCGCATCGATATTCGAACAAATATTTCCCGCTTATTCGCTCTCCAGCATGTATGCGTGTGTAACAGGTGGTTTTCCCTCCCCCTATACCGCACTGCCACACCTCGGTTTATAAGAATTGGATATTGACGAATGCAAATGGCCTCGAGCGCGCGCAGATATCATCTCTGATGCGCCGTGGCGCCTCGAGTGAGAGAGAATAAATATCTCGAGAATCTTCCATGCGCTGTGTGTGTGCAGCAGCGATTTGCGGAAACTCGACGGTGGATTCTTATTTCACGGGATTACGGTGCGGTTGTGGCATATATAGTGAGGATTTCTGGTTTCAACTTTTTTATGTTTAAGAGTGCGGCCGTTGGGCATTGTTTTTTGGATTTATTGGTATATAAAAGAACAAATAACATGGTTTTGAGAGTAGAATATGTCGTGGATGGATATCTAGTATAGATAAATTTTGAGATATCGGTTGAAACTTTTAATCGATAGGAACTTTCTCGTACAAATTATTATTTATTCTTGTTAACTCGATTCGACTACTAAAATAAAAGAAAAATCTCGTAATTTTATACCCTCACATAATTTAAAACATTATTTAAAGTTATATTAAACAAGAAAAATTATTTTCAAAGAATAATTTTAAAAATGTAACTTCACATCAGTCAACTGCATATAATCAACAAACCGCAACACGTAAACTACAAGAAAAAAAATATACCCGAAAAAACTTCAAAAACCCCGTCCCGCAAAATTCATCTCGAAAAGATCTCGAAAACTGATGCTCTCACAGCGGCGACAACCCAACGAGGAGCCGTATCCTCTCAAGACAATCTCCTCGCTCCTCCGCTCTCGCATACATATATATACAGCAGCGCGCTGGCAACCTTGAAAAGACGCGTACACACGGCTCTCTCTCTCTTTCTCTCTCTCTCTCTCTCTTGGTTCTTCTCCGCTCCGCGGGCGAATCAGCTGTGGGATTCCAGAGCGCTCGCCTCGCCGCGAAAGTAAGTATGCACCGCGAGTCGAGGCTCTCTTGAGCTAGGAGAGAAAGAGGTTTTTACGGGAAACACGAGAGAGAGAGAGTCGTTGTGCTTCGTGCACGGAGGATTTTCAAACTGTGCGCTCGCGTGTGTATATATATACGATTCTTGAAAAATTTTTAGTATATTTTCTTTTCATATATTATACACGTTCTCGATGAATTCATCAGTATGTATCATATATAAAGGAACTACGGGGCGAGTTAAAAATAGCTCGAATTAGAATGCACCCTATATATCCTAAAGTGTCACTTTTGGAAAAGTAGGTCCTCGGCGTCTCTTTCTTCTCTCGAACAACGCTTGAAATTACTTATATATACTCACCTCGTTCCCGTGACAAAGCCACCCACAATATTCCATTCAGCATCACGCACCTTCCGCGGTTAAACTCCCATTTTTCAAAATTGTACTCACAGTTACTCCATTTGCCCAATTGCCCTTACAACCTCCTTAACTGCCAAAACGCGTCCATCTTAAACAAAGTAGTCGCTCGCGACTTTCATAAAACGCGAAGGAGAGAGAGAATCGTTTGCGAAATCCCGATAAACCTCGCGCCGTCCGGATGGATAATATTTGACGATAACGGTGCGGGTCGCACGCGGCGACGGGAAGTCGCGGCCGAACGGAGAACAAGGGAGAGACTTTAATGCCGGGACGACGACGACGACGACGGTGCGTCCGGTTGGAGTGTGTACTCTCTCTCTCTCTCTCTCTTCCTCTTTCGCTCTCGCTCTGTCGTTGTCTTTTGTCGCGATGTCCTGTGTAATGGCGGTAAAATGGTAGGTGCGAATTTGGAAGGATAAGACGGGATTTGGAGGATTGTTTGGTAATTTGAGCAGGTTGTAGAGAAAAATTGACCGTTTAGAGTACAGATGAAAGCGGGTTCTGTTTTTGATATGAATTTTTTGATAACTGAGTTTTATCATCAAAAGAATACGCGAGAAACGTGTAATGTTAATATAAAATAAATTGATCATGTATGCACATTTTGGGTTTTTATTTTTCGCAAAATTTGTGGGAAGGTTTCTCCAATTATCACAAAGCAGAATCTTTAACTGTGAATTTATTATAGGGTCATACGAGAACAAGACAATACAATATTTTTGTAATTATTGTTTCGCTCTTGTAAATTCTTGAAAATGTCTCTCTTGTCTTGGTCTCATCAGTCAATATGAAAAGTATTCTTGTCTTGTCTTGAAATTCTTGATTATATACTCAAAACTATATACCTGGGAAACACGAGGTCCACGCAAAATTGGAGTTATGCAGATGTGAGACAAAAAGCAAGTCAATTATATAAAAATGTCTTAAACCTAAATAGTCGGAGCGTACGCAATGTCCATGTAGAAGAGGAAGGCACACAGACGCGAAACAGTAAGCGAGTTGACTATTTGGGTTTCAGACCTTTTTAAATGATTTCCTACTGTTAAAAATATTCTTAAATTTAAGATGCTTTTAAGTTACAAATAAATTTGGCTTAATATGAAAACAATAAAATTTCGGCAAAAAATGCCAAATTTGAAATTTGAATTTTCCCGCCATATATGTACCACCGGCCAGAGTCTAGTTCGCACACCGACGCTAGGCGGCGCACCCCCACCTTGTTGCCTCACGTACCTAAGTAAGCCGGCCTGAGGGCATATAGGAGTCATCAACTATCGAAGTTTATTGAGTTAATAAAGACGCCTTTGTGTGAGAGTTGAATAATAGTTTTTATTAATTAGTTATTACGATTATTTGGATAAATTATTACGATTAGAAAATCTCAAGTTATTTTCAAGACAAAACAAGATTCTTTACATACTTGTCACCACAATTTTGATATTGTATCGAAAACTTTATAGAAATATTATACCGATTATAATCTTGAATATTGAGGCAAGACAATATCAAGATTATAGCAAGATTAATCTTGCTATATCATGGAGCCCTGGAATTTATTGATGTAGAATTTCCTCCTTCGTGTATACTTTTGTTGTATAAGACTACCTAAGTCCGCTCTTAGGTCACGCCTATCCGTGACTTAAGTAATCGATTATTGCACCGTGTTTGTCGCACTCGCTACGCTTGCGCGCTAACTTATCGTAATGTACTAATAAACGGTTTACTTAATTCCATGTAACTTTATATACGTATGTTCAGCAAAATGCAGAAACACAATAGGTCTTGGCTAACCGCAATAAAGTAGAAAAAAAAATATACTCGTCATGAAAATCGCCTCTACTGAAAGATTATGTGTACTCGCATGTTTACATAAAGATGCCAAATATACCAAATTGAATTATCGAAACGAATCGAATTTAGCTTTATCCGAACTAAGTGACATACGTAACTTTAAAAGCATATAAGAACCGCGGTCGAGAGTTATAAAATTAATTTTATAAGTGTAACGAAATTCAAAATAAAATAAAGCGTAATGATTACCCAGTACGATAACCCACGTGTACTAGGTATATACTTTATATTCGCCTAACGATCAGCAACTTTTCGTACTCAAAGATCCATCACCTCGATCGAAAAAAAGCAGCTCGCTCGCATAGACATTGTTCCGCCCCTAATTAACCAAAAGCGCGCACGCGCGTGCAGAGCGGCGGCAACGACCTCTCTCGCCTCGAAACCGAGGATATGTGAAAATTCCGCGCGGAGAAAAAGAAACGTGCGATGTGTCTACCCATTGTTGCGACGACGAATTTCACCTAGCGCGCGGGGAATTAATAACTTATCCGCGGCGAGTGTTTTGGCGTGCTCCGCATTTCCAGTTTCCCGAGAGAGCGAGAGTGAAACCGCGGCCGCACTGCGCTGCATCATGAAAATATTTTCATTTCGAAAGAGACTCGAGGCGTGTGTGGGAATGCGAAACTAGTTTGCGCGGAGATACATAATATACATGAGAGATGCGCGGCAGCGGGCTGTTTAGTATGGAGGAATTCCGCGAGCCGATATATAGGTATAATTGACGCATTAACAGCTCCGTCGCTGTGTTTCGTCATCCTTCGTGCCTCAGGATCTTTCTATACGCGTAAATTACATAAATTAACTCTGCGGCGACTATGCTATTGTTTCGCTTCTTTTTTTTTGTTCCTTTTCCTCGCGATATTCTTAAGCACATTTAATACACTACACGTAACTTTATAATACATACATACACGCTATAGCGCGAACTTGGGAAAAGGACAAAGAGAGCGGGCGATAGAGGCACTTCGAAGTAATGAAAAACAACGTTAAAAACAACTCGCGTAAAACTAAAAACCTCAAAAGTTTTCCCGCGCGTGGTGCACACAGAAACGTAGAAAAGAACTTCGCGTTATCTCTCTCTTCGGGGGACGAGAGTATGAGGGAGGAAGGGGAAAAAATAAGAAAAACGGAAGTGCAGCACACGTATATACCTATACATCCACGACAAAAGCCGCATCTCGGAACAATGCGCGCGAGCTCGCTCATGTCTGTCCGAAAGATTGAAAGAGGGCGACGACGGTTTTTCCGGACGATAAGTTGGCCGGAGCTCATGCGATGTGTATATGTATGTGTATTATACGCGAAGAAGCGAGTGATGACGAATGCGAAGAGCTGCAGGGTTTTTGGTTGATTTGCAAGTCGGTCGCGCCTGCGGGGAATAAGGTTTCGGGGTTGGCTGCATAAATAGGAGAGAGAGAGATATGAAGTAGGGTGAGGCTAAGTTTTTTTAGCTGAAGAAAAAAACGTGTTTGATTAGTATATAAGTCATCGCGAGTGGACTGATATGATTCAGAAACTGAATCAGTGTGTAATATATGATTGGAATGCAGTTATGAAGAAAATCATGTTTATATGCGTGCTAGATGAGTAATAAATACATACGGAGAGATAAATCGCGAATTTCAAATGGAGCAGTTGGAAATTTCGGAGCTAAATTACGGGAAGTCGAACGGCGGCGTCGACTTGTGGAGTCGAGAATTATTTGGGAGTATTATACGAAATCGATTTTAGCTTCGAACTTTGTTGCGCGCGCGCCGGTTTTCCTCCCGAAAAGTTGAAACTTGTATGGGCACTCGTGCTGATTTAATTCGTTATCGTTACGGGGAATCGCGCGCTTATCCTCCGAAATCCAGGAAAAACTTCAAATTCTAAAAACCAATGGTTTTGTATAAGTTTGGTTTTAATCGTAAAGTGGCGATTTAAAACTTCAGGTATACTTAAAAATACGTAGAATGGTTGAAAGTAATGCACTATATGTATGATTATTCTTTTATCATTTATTGGAGCTAATGAAAAATACGGTACCACGGCAAGAAAATTTCGACTTTGCTGAATCACTTTTGCAAAATGTATCCAAAATATTACAAACATTTATGCGTTACTATATATCAAACAATTTTTGCCGACTTGACGTTACCTTCACATTCTCATTAAATTTATATGTACCTCAAAAAGTAGCCTTGATAAATCACCGGCTGCACAGTGGGTTACGACCCAGTATTATCCTCAAAATTACCCGAGCAAATCGTAAAAACAATTAAACACCAATGCTACAAACAATCAAGCGTTTCAGCAAAAAATATAAAATTCAACGTATATGATTTACCACTCTATAAACCTTAAAAATTGGTCAGCAGGACCAGCAGGTTTTTCCCTCAAATATATAAAAATCAAACCTAAACTAAACCGTTCGCCATATACCACACACGATTATTCACTCGACTTACCCTAATGGTACCACACGATCGGTACCCTCAAAAATTTACACAAAAATTCGTTCTCCACAACCAAACACACACACACTCACCTCCACCTTATATTCCTCTTTAACTTCCACGCGCGCATTCTCCGCTCGTCGTCGAGCGTTATACCGAGCGAGCGAGCGCGCAGTGGGAGAGAGAGCGGCGGTGGCATAGCGGAGAGGGGGCGGGTAAGGTGCAGCGGCGGTGGCGGCGGCAGCAGCAACGGCGGGTTCTGGGGGTAGAGCGAAGCCAACAAACTCAGTCTCGCTGCCCGAGCGACGCCGCTCGCTCGACCCACGCCGCCTTTTAACGTTCGCCGCGTGCCATACACATACTCGATTGTGGCTCTCTTTTTTTATTATAATATATAATATACATGCGGGCGATTGTTAGTTGTTATCAGTGCGAGATGAATCGTAGGCGGGAAGATGGTATAGGCTGTTGTGTGTGATGATAATAGTTGGTGCAAAGTGCGCGTGTAGCATATACGTATAGAAAGAGAAAGATAGAGAGAGAGAGGAGCGCGGATAGCAGCAGCTACCTACCTGCGCGCGCGTGTCCAGAAGGATCGACGCGCAGGTATACGTGTGTATATACATACGCGTATATATCTATATATACGTGTAGAGATATATACATTGGAGGAAGAAGGAAAAGCCAGAGAGTCAGTGCGGAGTTTTCGGAAAAGCGCGCATTCCGCTCGCACGCGTTCTCACTGGCCAGAGAGAGCAGCAGCAGCGAGGGTGCAATTAAGCCGGTTAACGGAGCCCGGAATACCTGTCTGCGCCGCAGCCGCCGGCCTAAAACCGGTACGCCGAGAGAGGAGAGAGAGAGAAGGAAGGAAAGAACGAAGACGACGACGACGAGTCGCAGAGCCGCGCTCTCGCAGCGAATTCGCGCGCTCGTGTTTGTCTCTCTCTCTGTTCAGAGTGGCCTCGGTGATACGCGGCCAGGATATATATACAGATATATTTATGCACGTGAGAGGAGAAGCATTGTGAAAAAGGTGCGCGGAGGCTGCGTACATATATATAAAGTGGGATATGTCGAGGAGGATGAGGAGGGAGGAAAGGGTAAGGTTTGTTAAGTAGAGAGAGAAGGAAGAGTAAGGAGGAGAGAATAAACGCTGCTGGAGGATAGAGCTCGCTGGTGCTTGGCTGCATGTGAGAAAGCCGTGTGTGTGCTGATCACGCAGAGAGTCGGCGCACGCCATGAGGATCCTGAAGACGCTCCACTGGTACGATTTTCTACAATCACCACTATCTTCATCTTATACTCTATTTAGATTGTAATCGAACGGTTTTGAGAGGGATTATATGTTATGTCCGTGATGGGTCACGACTGTGAATCGGCTGTGATAAGGTGTCCCTAGGGGGTACGAGAGAGATGTTTAAGTGGCTGGGCAAACCGCAGCCTAATCCGCTTTGCTAAGCGTAGGATGGTACCGGGACGTCAAGTGTCATTCATTAATGGAAAAGCCAATGCCGATTGTGTGTATATTATATTACACGAATGAGGATGGTATCGTTTTTTGAATATTGTGCGGGATTAGAGTCGCGAGAGTCGGACGTTGATAATAGCCAACTGGCACAATGTTAATGAGGTGTCGTAAAAAATGAATATGTATCGGGAGAACTATTAGCGTCTTGGAGTATGTACGTGCGTCACGGGAAAAACGAACGTTTCAGAAATAACTCAATGGCGCGAGAATAGTAGCTTAACTACTATACCGATCTTGAAAAAATTTCACATTTCTCTCGTCCCACGCAGGACCTGTATAGAGAAAAATCGTTTCACACACATAATACACTAACAGAAGCACACTGTACAGTCCATCCAGATACCAATAACCTCTCCCAAGGTCCCCGAAACCTATAACACCGAGGGTTAAGGCCGGTCGCGCTCTCGCATTTTCCGCGTTAAAATCACGCAAGGCCGATCGCTACGCGATATACATATATATTTGTACATCTGACACGCGCGTGCGAATGGCTTCTTCTTATTCTCATTCTTCGTCGTCTTCTTCTTCTTCCCCCCTCGTCAGGGTCTCCCTGCATTTGCTTGTCCGCGTCTCGGTAGCGAAACTCATGCATAGGCATGAAGGCTCAAGAGTGCAAGCGAGGAATAGATATTGGAAAAACGAGATGAATAGCTAAGAGGCTTGAGGAATTGGAGGTTTAATTAAGTGGAGAGGACAAGGATTTTTATTTAGGAGTGGGTGAAGAGCTGCCGTTGTTGTTAAATAATAGTATCCTAAAGATCGGTTATAAAAATGTCAACCAGTATGAGGTTATCGGTATGACCATTTGAGCCAGTTTTTTATTTATTTGGTAAATATCGACATTTTGCCGAATACCTTAGAGAGGAAGGCCGCGTGTAAGGATATTCTTACGTATATGTATATCGGATAATATTTGACAACATTCGTGATCGCGTGTGATACAACGGTTATACGGGCCGAGCGCCAAAAGTATATGATATTGTACAAAACAAGGTACCTTGGAATTTGTATAACAACCGAAGAAGTGTGTCAGAGAGCGCATAACAATGCCGCCCCGACTTTTTGCAAATAATATGCAGCGAGCATTTCGTTAAATAAAGATAGATATGCCGTGACCGGTAACACAACATTCGTCGTCGTCGTTTTTTTTTTTCGTGTCGGGATTGTACACGTGAAGATTTTTATGAGAATTCAGTCGTTTTCTCAGATTTTTATCGACTCATATTTACGTTTTGAATTACTCACGCGTTAGAGATTGTAGCGCGAGCGCGCGCGTTTTCTGCTGAATGAAGTTGAAAGTATTCTCATAAGGATTATACATGCTTGACGCAATTACACGATAAGCTGCGCGGATTCTTCCGCCTCTTTTGTACTCTGCTGTGAATTCGAAATCGCCGATCACAATAGCGAATGAAAGACTCGCGCTCGTTAACGATCTTTTTTAACAATTTATCTTTAATAATTAATCAACGCAATCCTTTTTATATAATATACGTGAATGAAATATGGTGAACAAGAATGACCGCGGGCCATTATAACACCGAAAGAAGATGATGCGCGCGCACTTTCACTTTTATTTACGTTAAAACAGTTTTGTGTATATACAACACGCTCGAGACAGCCGCGCTCGAGTGACACTTCTGCCCACGAGGCATTTTTAATATAAACGATGATTCAGTGAATACTTGCTTCTATTTTCTCAATCGCGGCGTACAGGTGCACAAAGCTAAATATTTCGAATGCCTAAGCGGAATTCCCCCCGATTGTTTCGAGTTATTGAGTAGCGCATAAATTATGTAACTGGGTAGAGAGAAATATTTTTTATGTTAAGTGCAATATATTATACGCATCTCTGCTCAGCGTTTCTATAATTTGCGATTGTAATTCAGTATTTTCTCATTTCGTATTCGTCGAGTAGTTTTTCACGACTGTAATAGTAGTATAAGAGGCTCTAGAGCTATGAGGAGGAGCGGCGGCTACGTGTATTTTTGTCGCTTTTGTAATAAAAATACCGGCAATTTTCATTATAAATGGCCTCAGCGGGAACGAGAGGTTCTGGGAAACGAGATTATGAGATGATCAGGTTCCGGGGATTGGGAAATCTGTGAATTCTTCCGCGAAATGATGATTATGATGTTCGGTTTAATTAAATTAAATTATTGAGATTGAATGAGCGGGCTCCGGGAATTCCGTTGGTATTATTTTTTGATAAACTAATATAAAAAAACCGGAAATTATGTATGGGCCGGTTATAATTGTATCGTATTTAACGTTCCTTCACCTTTTTTGTGTATCGCGGTTATTCTATCTTCAAAACACAGCGATTTTTTTTTTTTAGGGGGGAGACTCCCACAGTACGCCGGAAATTATATCATCATTACATAGAAAATGACAACTATATTGTGTTCCGTAACTTGAACTGTCTACACTCCTACTCCTCTCAACCATGAATAAGAACCTGTACACTGTGGGACAATTGAGTTTCGCGTTTTAATCAAGTTTTACCGGTAGTGACGCGTGAATAACGACGTTTCGTCTAAATATTCGTAATTTAATTTTGCAAATTTCGTTTGCATTGCTCCGTTGCGTTTAATTGTTCCTTTATTTCTGAATTTGAGGTTATGTATGCAATATTGAAAAACATTAAAAAAATTAATACAGGATGAAAATACACTTATCTACTCAGCTAAATTTGATAAAAGAAAAGATAAATTTTGATCTAGCAAACCAACGATACTGTACTATTACCGTTCTTCTTTTGTCCACTATCTTTTTTACCAACTACAAAAAACCGTAACCAGGCGCTTAAAGAATCCCTTCCTACTCCACAAACTAACAATAGTCACCAGCAACAAAATCCTATGGGAACCTTGACCCGTTCTCCAGAAAAATCTTGGGAAAAAATCGTTATCGCACCATCTCCTTGCCACCACCTTAAATTTCCTTTAAAAACTAAAAAAAAAGCAGCCGTAAAATCTCATTCAACACTCCAGGCAGAAAAATCCCGCAAAAGTGCACACACACACTGCTCACAATCGTGCGCGCTTGCGCGCCTAGTGTTTACCCGTGCGAGTCGGCGGCCCTCGCTCGGTTCCCAGGTGAGCGAGACTCGCTCACACACACATAGGTACACATACACACGTACGCCGAGTCACCGCGAGGGAATCCTGCGCGCGATTCTGCGTCACGTATATATAATGCGCGAGCTGCTCGCGCGACGACGCCCACGATCGGGCATTCTAGTCACTGCTGGAAACCGGATGGGACGTACACGTGTGTGTGTATGTCTGTGTGTGTAAGGCATACGATGGTATCGAGGAGAGGAGCGCGAATCGCCGCCGGGGAAAACGTTAGGGCGCCTTTTCAGTCGCATATAAGCGAGCCGAGCGCGGGAATCGGTTGAGGCGTGCAGATCGGCTGCGTGTTGTGGTCGCGAGGGGGATTGGCTTCGTTGCTTGTTATAGCTGTGAGGTGACTTCAGGGGCTTTTTTGTTTAGTTCAGTTTGATAACGATTTTTTACCGATATAAAAGCAGAGTTTTTTGTATTTGTCAGTAATTAAGGGAATTTAGCAAAACAATTATATGCATTTTTTTTCCTCATTTGCTACTATAGTAATGAAATTTTCTTTTACCTAAAAAGGTCAATGTTCCGAGAACACGCGGAACCGATTTTCCGTTTACCATGCATTTGTCAACGAGCGAGTGGTGTATATGCTCGCGGCCACTTTCTAATTTCACACCTTCTCGCGAGCAGTAGCAGCAGCAGCATAACAGCAGCTCGTCACTGACTATAGGCCGTCGTTTTTACGAGAATCACTCGATATATATACCTGCATGATGCGATAGAAACAAAAAGCCGCGCGTAACCGTGATTGTGCACGTTTCTAATTACTGTTTACCTTGGTTACTTTTTAATTGAATGCGCCCCATTACGTTTACGCCATTACTTCACCCGTTAACACACACATTATCATGACTCCCTGCGCCTTTTCTATCCCACACAAAAACTACAAGTATATCATTGCGCCAAAGATATTTTACAATTACACGCTGACGATTCACAGTCGATACCTACATGAGGCCGGAGTTATTATCTATATAGCTAGACGCTCTCTCGCTCGGCGCGGGATTTGTGTAATCTAACGATTAGCGAACGAGGCTCACCTCGCATGCGCGAAATTACGTTACAGTCGACTAGCGGCGTTTCTCGGACTCTTATAAAACGAATTTTGCGAGTTTGCTGCTAAAATGTATATAAGGGGAGCCGGTTTTTTCCCCTCCTTGGAGATTACAGGAGGGACGGGAGGTAGAGTATGGACGCGAATACGTAATTTAGAAATCGCGAGAGGATTTGAAATTTCGACGGGGACGCGTCCGATGTCGCGTTTTCGTCACGTTTTATTCGAAGCGGTTGTCGAAGGAAAGTTGGAACCGAGTTTCTAGTATGTTTTAGCAGGAAATTCGCTGTTTTTTTTAAATGTATGAATTACAGGTTTAATTTAAGAAAAAAAAATGATGTTTCTGTCCCGGCAGGAATCGACCATTTTTCTCTCGTTCGCATGAAATAACATATATTTCCACAAATTCTTGTAACGATTTTTAATCGTTTTGTCGAAAAATCTTTTGACGAACAAGAGAAAAACGATCCATTCCCACAACACTTCAACATAATCAAGGAACTTCTCAACCATGTATATCTCGAAAAAAAAGAGTGCCGCACCCATATCCCCGAACAATCACTTCTAATTTTAAAACCCATTTTTATACACACCCTCTTCTACGAAATCTCTTCTCCCCCCGAATCTTCTTTTTTGTTCTTTTATATATACAATCCTTTCTCACTCTCCTTCCGACGTCGCAGCGAGTTTCTCGCCAGAGTACCGAGGGTCAGCAAGCCAGCGCCGAGGGTTCGGGTGCTGAAGCGGCGAAATGCAATTAGGTTTGTCACGAGAGACGATTAGAGCTTCCTCCCATCCCCCGCTTTTGCCCGAAACGTCGTCGTCGTCGCGAGAAAGACAAGAAGAACAAGCCGTTATTGTGTTTTTTTTTCTTTCGTCTTTTATGAGGGAATTAGTGCTGACAGCATCGAGGGTGTCGATCGTTCATTTTCTGATATTGTTTCCTTATTGTTTTGGATTAACAGGGAGTTGCATAGGCTATTTTGAGAGGAGGTGAGGTATTGGCACGAAGGGATCCCCTTTGGTTGGTTATTGAGAAAGTTTATTTATACTTGTTTATTTATGGGGGAAATGGCGCTCTGTGCCCTTCGCTTATATACATTAACGTTATCCAGACCCTTTCTAAACAATCTTATAAAAATATTATCAGCAAGGTTACGTTAACATGTCGCGGAATACTGCGTTTTTCCATTGCGTATTACAACATATCGTGTAAAGATAATTTTTTACGGCTTGCTTGTAAATCTTTTAAATATTATGTTTTCACCTCTCCATTAAAAATAAAAATAAAGGTTTAATGTATAACTTTCCAAATCGAATCGTTATAAAGCGAGAATCGCATCCATAATATACAAAAACAGAGTTTCATTTTTAACCCAAGAGAATCGTTATCTGAAACCATTTCTCGTGCAAATGCAACTTATCGCATCACGATTCATTGATCAATTTAGATTATTTTCCACTCAGGCTCTTTTATAGAGGTATCGCTGCGCGAGATCGAGTTATGAAAAATGTATATATATATACGTATCACCTGAATTATATCGTCATAGAAAGTTCGTGACAATAAAATCGCCGAGAATTCCATTACGCGCAGTTTCATGTGAAATCCACGCTCGCGCGCCGCGCGGTCACGGAGAAATTGTATGACTTTCGTGCGCCCCCTCCGCGCGTCTATATTTGCTTTCGAGAATCGCACTGGGACTGGTTGCTTTTTTTTTCTTCTTTTTTTTCATTTTGAAATGGTAGAAAAAGAATGGGATCCATATACGTTCAGGCTCGCTTTGCGAAACGCGAGACATTTGCATGGGATTTTGGAGGTACGACTATAGGAATAGATTAATTTCCTCCAAATTTGTTTATAGTATAACTATATCGCATACTTTCGCGTTTTCGAATATTATGGTTGAAGCTGTTTCGAATATTTTGACGGGGACTCGATGAAATAAGATTCAGGAATGCAGAACCTTGAACACGGCCCAACGGCGTCGAAATGATTTAACATTCAAATCGAGAGCGTGACACGAATCGTTTAAAATAAATTCTATTAGCCCGAACGATGTGAAGGTTGGCTTAATTGTATTACGCGGAAGGATGAGAGCCTGCTCTGATCAATAGCACTTATGCATACACAATAGTTGGTTCTAACATTTCTAACGACACTCGATTCTCCGATGAGGCACGCACCTTCACTCGTGCATACATATTATATATTAAATAATATTTCAACCGTGCAGCTAATGCTGTATATATTACTAAACAGCTTACGTCGTTATGGATTTCCTACTTTCCGCGAAGAGAGTGGAAAAGGCGATTTAAATTAATGTAATTAGGGGCTTCGTTCGGTGTGCGCCGAGTTAAATTAGCTGAACCAAATCTCATTTGAGTTGTGTGAACTCTTGAAATTTTGATAATTGTGTCTAGCAATTGTGCGTTTGTTTAATTGCTTTATTTACATCATATAAATCACCTCGCGAATAAATCATTCGATGTAGTACATGAAAGTTTCTATACGAAAGTTTGCTGCGACTTTGTAAAATATAATGGCTTATGAAAAAATAAATGTAAATGGTATGGTATTTAATTGACAAAAATTTTATTGTATGTTTATATACAATATAATTTATAAGGGACACCAGCTAGAATTTTAATCCATTACGTATTCCAAATTAAATAATTTTTAAATCATTTCCCATGAAAAATAATTTTCATATCCATTAAAAAAGTTAAAAAAAAAAAATAAATTCAAAAGCACCGGTCAACATCTATATCTCAGATCTCCACACAGAATTCACTTAATCTCGAATTTCTCATTCAAGTCTTGAAAAAGCACCCACCACCTACCTCCAGAACGCTAATCTCTCTTACCCACCTGCCATTCGAAACCCTTCTTTCACCTGCACCCATCAATCCGCTCATCAAACTCGAGACTCGTCATCCAACCCGACGCATTTCCCCCCCTAGGTCGAAGGAGCGGCTTGTTTTTCTCTCTCTTTCTCGTATCGGCGACGTCGTAAAGCGCCGCTGCTCCCTTTAGAAGTAATCCGGATTAAAAGCCAGAGCTAGTGTGTAAGAGAAATACCGGCTAGCCTAGATATATATATAATATATATATACGAGAACGGACGTCTGGTTTTTCATGGAGAATTTCTTGCACTTCTTGGCGATTTTCCATCGCTTCAAGTGTGTGCGTACGTACGGGAATATCTTATGCGCGTTTTTCGAGGAGCGGAAAATCGAAGGAAGTGCTCCGAAGAGTTGTTGTTGCCTGCTCGTATATGCTCTTGCTATAGAGTGCGTAATTGATCAACGCTGTTTACTGCTGGCTATATAGTAAGCTGCTGCCCGAGTCTCTCTGTGTATATGAGGTAAAAGTTGAAAAACTTGGTATAGCAGTTTCTCTCAGAGCGCTGCGGTGTAATTATTATCCTAGATCTAGGTTAACTTCTTCATTATCAACTTGCGCCTAAGCGCACCTTGTAATTTTCCACACAACCACCCCGCGGCGATAATATTGTTTTTCACGGGATCGCATCAGTCGAAACATTAACGAAGCCGACAATCCGAAAAGAATAAGAGTATATACGTGCAACTTTAAACGCGTTTTTCTCCGTATATATATAGAGCTCGCGCGCGTCTTTTTTAAGAGTCAACGGCGGCGTGGTAAACCTCGAAAACTGTTACGCTCGGATTTTAAGCTGAAATACGATTTGCCCCCGCGTGACTTCAATTTCCTTTGTCCGCGCTAATCTCTTCTCTCGCGTATAATATATATAGTCATTTGAGTATCTGCCGATTCTCCCCCCGATTTTCGAGTGCGCACATACATCGTTCCAGCGGCGATCGTTGCAACAGTTATCCGATTTGTTTTTAAGTTGTTACCGCGTTAGTCATGTTCGGCGGCTAACGATGTTTTAATGGCGCGAGGGAATAATTCAGCGCAGTTGCGGTGTTGCTTAGAACGCAATTGGTATATATTGTATGACTGCGCGGTGTGCGGCTTCGAAATGGGATTTTCGGTTTTGGTTTAGGCGAGGTAGAGACGATAATAATTAATGAGCCGTGTGACTTTAGAAGCGCGCATTGTCGCTCGCTGTTAATATCTGTAACATAAGTGTTATTGACTCTTCATTTAGATTTCTCGATAATAGAACGGTTTTGGTTTAAAATAAATAATGTAAAGTTACTATTTTTGATAACGAGTATAGTTTGTAACATAATTGTTTCGTGTATTAAAATACTCGAAACCATAAAAGTTTAAATATCAAAATAACAAGAACGTCGTCCTCAACGCCCGAGTTTACGCAAAACCAATATTTAGAATATTTTTAAAACCCGAGCAAAAATAAAATAAAAAATCATCCAACAAAACCTTCCCATCATCTTCCAACCCAATATTATAACAAATCACCACTCCCTCCTTCAACCGAACGAAACCACCATGACGAACCCCACAGACAGACAAAAAACACCTCTCATATACCATTCAGCTTCTTATCTCAACCGGCCATTTCCTGCGTGCGCCCATTTCCTCGCGCCTTAAAAATCGCCTCCTCCCGAACAAGGTCGCGAAAAACTTAATCGCTCTCTCTCTCTCTTACCGATGAATATGTAAACGATCTACCACCTTCCCCCCGTCTGCTGTTACACGCGTGCGTGCAATTTCCTTTCGGTCGAGAAAAGCCTACAGCACGCACGCATATACATACAGCGGCTGCAATCATCAGGAGCGAGAAAGTCGAACGCGTGTGTGCGTGCGCGTTAATAATGCGTAATTTCGCGGCGCGATTATTCCGTTCGTTATATTATGTCGTGTGCATGTGTGGACGCGTATAGGATGGCCGGTGGTATATCGATGTTGGTGAATGGGCCGGGTATAGAAAGTAGTTCCTTTTTTTTGGTGGGGAGGGGAATTGGAGCGGTATGTGATTTTTGTCGGGACGAGTAAAATGGCGTGTGTTATAACTGTCGTGTTCCTTTGTACGCCGGGAATTTCCGATTTTATTTCATTATTGTCCTTTTTCAAAAGAAAATATTATATATATAATTCTATTTTCGCCAGAAAATTAAATAATCAAGAACTACAATTTCCCCCGAACCCTCATATATGCTATCCCCCACGTCCCGCACCGCGTCACGCCGAAAAAAAAGGGTATCAATTACAAATTAACGAGAACCGCCCCCCGCGCACGCATCCTTTCAACCGGGCATAATACTATACCTCGATCCGCACGCGGCACCCGAGAATTCGAGATCCTACCTCGCGCTCGAATGTCTCTCTCGTGGAGAACTCGTTCGCGCTTCCCTTCTCTCCCTTCTGCGCGCGGCCAGGAAATTTCGCTTTGACGAGTCCCGGAGCATAATGAGCGACCGAGAGAAGAAAGAAAGAAAGAGAGCCGATGAATGGGAGGACAGACCGCCGCGGTGTGTATAGGTATATATAACCGAAAATCGAGAGAGTATGTGTGTGTGTGACAGATGCTGCGGTGCGGTGAGTTTTGGGAGGTAGAGAGAGCGGCGCAGTAATTTTTTATGGAGCGCTCGCGGTTTGTAATGGGAGTCGCGATTAGGGTACAACGATGGTTGACTCTTGCTGCAGGTGGTTGTCCGAAATTCCCGTGGTTGCTCGTGTTTTAGAGATTTCGTGTATATATATCTAAACGCTAATAAATTATATAGGCCGCGTTTGCCGGTGAGCGAGGTCTATCAATTATACAGTATATATAATAAATATATACTTGGTTTCGAAAGTAGGGTATAATAAAGTTTCCCGTGAAATCTTTTTACTAATTTGCATCGTTTGCTCGTTTAGAGAGAGTGTGCGTGGTTTAACACGCGTAACGCTGATATTCAAGCCGGTTTTCGTGTCCAGAAAAAGCACCGAAATTCCTCTTTATTTTTAGCTTTATATATATGTAATAAAAGATATCTCCGCGCCTCGCCGCTCCATATCAAATCACACGAGACGGCAACTCCCTCCCGAGCATTATATGCAAATATCATATAAACGCACTTTCGAAATTTTTAATCCAGAGCACGAGTGCCGAGGTCGTCGACCATCCCGAAATCCTCATCAACTCGTCCACGGGCATCATACGCCGCATTCCCATTCTACTTACTCCGATCATTGTTTCCCGAGCGATCGATCAAACTCTCCTTCTGCCGTGTGCTCGCATGCATGCATGCGCACACCTACACTTTCGACGCTACACGCGCGGCACTCGAGGCACTTTCGAATGAAAAATGCAGGCCGGCCGATTTTCAAGTCCACCGTGTGTGCACATACATACACTCTGGCATTTTTCTTTTTTTTTCGTCGTCTTTGTCCTCTACCATTGTCTCTCTCTCTCCCTCTCCTTTTCATAAACCCACATACCGGTACACGCGCTCTCTATAAGGTCGCGCGAAAGATAAACGCGGAGCGACTACTGTGTTCCGCTCCCCCGGAAGGGGGCGAAAGCGCGCGGCCTGATTTTCTCGAACTTTTGTGAGTATGCGTGTGTAAAGGGACGAAACAATGAGCAGCAGCAGCAGCATACGTAAGGGAGCGGAAGAGAGCGACATTTTTTTACGCTCCGGGAGAGCGCTGTAATTGGACGCGAGCGTTATAGCGTGCGCGTATATATACGGTTATTGTTTATCGATGTACGCGGAAGCGAGGAATTATACCGCACGGTGTATTACCTTCGCGTTTCGCGGTGAATATATATTGACGATGATTCTCCGGTTTAATTGTAGCGGTGAAAAATATAAAATGGGAAAGAGCGCGTCCGGTTAATATAATACAACGAGGAATATTTTAGTACAATAGGCTTTTTATTGTTACGGGAGATCGGTATCGCGGTTGGTCGATGAGTTAATAACGTGATTTTCGTGTGGACGATGGGTTCTGTTTAATCAGCGCTGATTACAGTGAGCGAGAGAACGGGAAAATAAACTTTTTTGACCATTCCATCCCGTTCCTGGTTTAGTCTTGGCCGCGTTATATCCGGTATTGTGTACAACGGAGCTCTCACATCGCGAAAAGTCGAAAGCGCAGATAGTCGAGAGAAAGAGAGGAAAAAATGCTACAACTCTAGGAAAGGAGAGAAAGAGAGCCCGGTGTGCGAGTGGGCACGATATGCAGGTGTGCGTCGCGAGAAATCGGAGGAAAAAATCGATGCCACCACGCGCGTCCGTCTGTGTACGCAAAAGGGGGTGAAATTGGTTGATATGCGCGCGTGTATGTATAAATAGGTGCGTCATTACCCTCATAGAAGTGAATCAGCAAACCGCACGTGTACCAAAGGTCTGCTCACTTTCCCTTTGTCTCCCTCTCGTTACGGTAGTTTGTCATGCAGATAGAGAGAGGCGGCTTTATCACCGGGACTTTGGATTTTTCGTATATAAAACTATCGCGCTAGCCGTAAAGTTAGCCACTATAAATTGCATTGCGTATGTATGTGTATAATGTCCACCACGACGACGCGCACGTGTTCCTTTCACATTTCTTTCGTTCCCGTTCATGTGCTATACACGAGCCCGCAAAATTGCGCAACAGATCCACTCATACGCACGCACGTGTGTGCGAGCGTACGAACATGCTGCGCATAACGCGAGAGCTAACAACAATGGAAACTATTTCGTAAGGTTACCGAATTCTCGCTCGAATTAGTCAGCGAGTGGCTAAAAACGCCGCGTGTACCTATACATACGCGTGTCGTGATCGCTATCGGAGCAAAACGCCAGCACCCGCTGCCGCTGCTTTCCCATGCAAATCAGTTATGTAAATCGCGTTGACACAACTGGATATTAGAGCGGCAGTGATTATTTTTATGGCCCGCTCTGATGAATCGGCGCGCTGCTGCCGCTTTGTCGGTTCCTAGATTGCTGCTAATTTGATCGAAGTCTTTTTTTTCGCGAAGGGGGTTCCAAATGTTTTGTTGGGTTTTGAAATGAATGTTTTTTTTTTAACCGGCAATGACCGGCTGGGATTGATGTTGAGGTTTAATGAAATGAAAGTAAGGTTATAATAATTTCCTTATGTTCAAGCTCTAGCCCTCAGTAAGCTAGTCTGGAAATTAAGTAAGCATATCAGTCATATGATTGGAAAGTATTTTATACCCCTGTAATGTCCTGCTGATGAGTTTTATGCATTACTTTGTCAATTAGTGAACGATAAAAATTGCTAAAATTTACTGCGCGTTAAAAACAGGTTTATGTCCTAGTAGAAATATACGACCATTTTCAAAGTTGAATGAAACGCTTTTAATCTAATGTACAATCACTTCACAACCATTTTCGTTAAAACCAATTAAGTTGTAACTATGAAAAAAAGCGTTTTATGAATGGTCAACTTTTCATTGCGCTAACCCTATCCTGAACAACTGTTTATTTTACAATGCAAGAGAACCCTTATATATACATATTCTTAAGTTAATCCCTTATTGCGTAGCGCTGCATTAGATTAAGCTATAGAACTTTGCTTCCATTTGAAAGTATCCTTAACTAACGCTCTCTATTTCCTCTGAATTCCAGGACGCACAGGCGAAACGGCAGTGGCGTGCCCCAGCACCAACAGCACCAGCAGCAGCAGCAGGAGGGGGGGAGCGGGATCAAGGAGTCTGCGGGCCCGGATGAGATGTGGGCCCCGGGCTCCCTGAGCCACCGGGAGCTGCCCGTCGACGTGCCCGATACTCTGCTCCAGCAGGCCTACCCGAACAAGGTAATACAGATACTCGCTCATCATCAACACCAACAGCAACTGCTGCACGAGCAGCAGCAGGAGCAGCAGCGTCGTCTGCGCGAGGGCAGCAGTAGCAGCAGCAACAACGCAAACCCTCTTCCAGTAGCTTGCTGCCAGAGCGCTGAACCCCAAGCACCGCCATCCAGCAAACGCCCCCTTAGCACTAGCGATATTACCCTAGACTTTGATAGCAAAGACCTTGGTAAGATCGATCGTAGGAGGATCGTTGAGCTGAAGATTGAGGAGCCCGAGCTTCTCATGAATCACCTTGACGTCGACGTGATCGACGTTGACGTGGATGACATTGAGGGCCCGGTTGGCCATAGGCGAGAATTGATTATCGAGGATATTGTTGGGATGGATAGCGGTAATTTGGACATCATCAAGAACCCGTTCAGGACCTCCGACGACGAGGAGGACCTCAGCGGACACAAAGAGTCCAGTGTGGATGCAGACGAGGAGTATCCTTTCGCCAAGGAGGATTACCCCACAATCATGAAACCGTGCAGTGACGACTCGGCCAGTCCGAGGAGTTCCTCAGGCAGGTCGGATAGCACGGTACCGCTGGATAGTAGCCTAGTGTTACGCAGCAGCGAGCTGTCAAAAAACTCTATGCCCAGAAACGCCAAGATGCCTCAAATATTTGGCAAGAACACCAGCACGTCTTTCGACAATCCTGCCTACGGCTTGGCAGACTTCCAAGACATGCATAACCTAGTTATCAGGCCCGAACAGATGACTGACCTCACGCTGCTCATCGGCGAGCAGACGTTGAACAAGGTCAACGGCCAGATTAACAATAACAAGTCGATCGTGGAGATCAGTACCGATAAGAAGATCTCGACGACACCGCACAAGAAGAAAAAGCGACAGAGCGCCAAGATCTCTGGCTCGGACGCAGAAGAACTTTTGAGAATAGGTTCGACTGACGAGCTTCTAGGCGTCGAATTGTCTTCCATGCCAAGGATACGCAAAAAGAAGCAGCACTCGTCCAGCGGCTACTCCACTCTGAGGAGTGACGCTTCGACCGAGTTCGACGCGGTCGACCACACGTCCTTCCTCGTCGTCGGCGGTAACAAGAGCTACCGCGAGGTGGCGGTCGATTGTCCCCCTGACTTCATCCCGGTGACCAAGTCCCATCCGGTCTACCCACCGCCCTCGAAATCCAATACCCTAGAATCCAAGTCTCGCGTCGCCGACGAGACGTCGAAGAGCAAAGACAAACGCACGGAGAACAACAACGACGTGATCACGATAGGCACGCACGACGACATGCTCGAGGCGGAGCTGCGCAGGCCCGCCGCTGACCGGAAGGTAAGGCCGAGGTCACGTATCCGGAGCCTCTTCGGCGAGCGCCTGCTGCTGGCGTTGAAGCCCTGGCAACAGCAGCAGAACACCGAGCGCTCCACGCTTGCCCTTGCTTGCACCACCAATACCATTAGCACTAGCACACAGCACAATAACAAATGCTTTAGCACTACTACCGCCACTATAACCGCCCCTAGCACTACTCACATCGCGACCATATGCCGTGCTGGCGCAAAGAAGCTTAAGGACCAGGTCCTGTCCAAGTCTTTGGAGAGCCTTATCGTGGACGATGGCTTTAAGTTCGCCGGTTACGACAATCCCGGCCTCGACCTGTCCACCCAGGTTCTCGACGAGGACATTTACTCTGACATTAGGGAGATTAAGACGTTCACGACGTTCCTCGGTGACGGTATGGTTACTAACGACAATCGCGACGCGAACATCTATGACGACGTTGATTTTCAGAAGCCATCTGCTACGACGGAAATTGACGACGACAAAACCCTGTTCACAGAGAAAAACCAGAACTCGCGGAACTCCCTGCGTGAATTAAAGGTACTGTTTACGCCAAAGAAACCAGGGAGCGTTGATTATCAGATTCTCGAAGACTCGCCTAATACGCAAAACGAGAACAACTCGCGGCTGTCTCTGGAATACCGTCAGTCCAGACGGTCCCAGAGGAGCTCCGAGTCGCGACGGTTCCTATCTAAAAGCGACCTGGACGTGTCAGGTTCTTCTCTGATCACTAACTGGTCCTTGTCGCGGTTTCATACCTCACGGTCCGATACGAAAATCACATCGGTCACTTCGTGTGACATGCGAAACGTGTACTTTAAGAAGTCGACATCCGATAAATTAGTAGACGATATTGCGATAATTGACGATGGACTGCTGCATGAACTAACTGACGTGACGGATCACAAACCTGTGGTGGTGAAAGAGAAGCGAAAGGTGCGGAAAGACAACAACGGTCATAAGGTAAATTAGTTAACAGTTCGGGTATGGACTCGGGAGTTTTTTCAGAAAAGATTCGATCGATCAAACTTACTATTTTTCAAGATATTTTAATATCTGGTATACGATGAATCGTTCGCTGGAAAAGCTCCTCGAGCTCTCCACCTTCTCTCTGAACCTCGGTAAAAGAGCCAGCCAAGTCAAAGGATGGCCTATTACGGCATGAGGGGTGAGTGTGTGTAAGAGAGAGAGAAACGAAAAGGCGAATCGAGGTCGAAGAAAACAGTGGAAGATATCGCTCTGAAACCTCGACGACGTGTTTTCTCACAGCATGCGTATACGGTAAAGTAGAAAATTGAGTTCACACACGTACACACACGCGTACATGGACGCACGTAATTTCCTTGGCGTGAGTACTTGATTCCCCTGCATTTCCTGCTTCCCTACTTCTTTTTCTCTCTTCGTCTTCTTCTCTGCTCCCGGTTTTGCACGAGGCTCTTTTTATATTACAGGTACATTAAAACGACGTGCCACGCTACTAATACGTTACTTATAATAATCTCTATTGTTCTCTCATATCTATTTATACAATAATATATGATAATGTATTTTAATATTTATACAGGATGTTTTTTTTTTCTTCATATGACTTTTTCATATTTTTATGTATATAATATCACAGGGGATTTTATAATTGTGTGTATTTCTTAAATTGCGATAATCAGCAGCTGCACTGCATTTTTTTTCGACATTCATCTTTGTAAATTCTATCATCCTCACTCTATATTCTGTAATTCGTAGATACAATAGCCAATCTCGCGAATGTCGAAAAAAATGCAATCGCAGCCAAACAATAACAAATATTACATAATATCTAGCACATATAATTTCGCTAAAAGAATTTGTTACCTTCACAAGTACAATTATTGTTTCTACGACAACTTTGAAACGTAAATTTATATTATATTATTCTGAGGATAATAAAAAAAGCGAAAAATATATCCACAACACCGGCCTAACAAATCGTCCCTCTTTTTTGGACGACTTTTCCAGGCGGGCTTGAACGGCGTCAAACCGGCGATACCGCCGCGCGATCAGAAGCGCGCACCGGCCCGGCCGCCCAAGGACAATCTACGGATCTCGACGCAGAACAACAATGTCGTCGAGATCGAGACGGCGACGGACGTCGGCGGTGGCAAGTCACAGCCAACCGAGCCGACGCAACAGCAGCTTCACTCGATGCGAAAATACGAGGTGGGTGGTCCATTGTGTTTTTTTATTTTTTTGGATAGGTTTGCGTAGTTTCAGGGCGAAGTGAAGTCAAACGAAGATTTTTCTCTATGCTTTTATTGTAAATTTCTAAGAAAATTGATGAGCTGTAAGTGGGAGTTTGTAGCAATACTTTATCAACTTGATGCGTACGGTCTGTCATAATATTAGCATTGGGAAGGGACAAATTATGAATATTAAAAATGCCTACACACGTGTTTGTTTTTATAAGTAAAGGTGATTTTTAAATATAAAAATGACGTATGTGGTAGAAAAACGACATACTTCGAATAGACATACAACTTTTTAACATAGTTAGTAGTACTCTTTGTAAAAAAATCCTTTTGTTTTACACAAAGCAGAACGTAAGTGAAAAAATATTGATAATATACGGAAATAATTATATCGTGAACAAAAGATTAACGTCATTTAAAAAATAACTTTCAATATATACCGCTGCAATTATAACACAAACTTATCTTTACAATTAACTTTAAAAACTATCATTGCATAACACAGAAAACTACCATTGACTCATAAATATATCCATCTCACCCAAAAAAAACGAAAATCACAAGCCACTATAAATTTCCACCTTGTTAAATCCGTAACTAGACGACGACGGGGACGGCGCGCCGGCGACGTTTTATCTATCGCCAGCTACTCTCGCGCAGCGGGTGGGAAAAAAGCCAGTCGCGCGCCAGACGCACTTGAGCGATGCGCAGGGGGCGAATATCAGTTTAGGCGGCGCGCTCGTCCCTATCCTACACTCGACACGTGAAAGCGACACTCTCTCCACTTTGTTCCTTTTTTTTCGGCCTTTCACTCGGTGCCCAGGGATGGGCCTTTTTCCGACTGGCGTTTTTTGAAGTGTAACGAAGTGCAGCGGAAGTGGGAAAGAGGAAGAGGAGGCTTTTAGGCGGTTGAATGGCGAAGGAGATGTGTAGGTTGGGGATGGGTAGAAAGGACATAGTTATCTTTTTTTTTTAATTTTGATATTATATGAATGATTTTTAAGAGGAAAATTTAAATAAATGGCAGTGTGTTTTTTCTAACTTTTGTTGTAATAATTTCAATATTATCTAACTTAGTGGAACAAGCATTCATGTAAATCTACATTCACCAATTTTAATTATACGTTGTAATTCAAATCTATACACAATGTATCAATAAAGATTTTATTCTAGAAAAAAAAATAGCACCAACACACATTTTCTACAATTCCACTCATATTTTAGCCATTTTTACCTAACTAAAAACACCACGAAAAAACTACCTAATTTCCATCTGCCAGTCGGCGAGCTCGCCGTTTTCGCCAACTTTACCGCGCTCACGTCTCTCGCGGGCATCGCTTGTAGGTGCATGCACGAGTTTTCGCTTACGAAATTTCTATACGCGCGCGCTCGCCGCAGCGGAACTGCACGCGCGTGCGCACGGTCCATTTCTAGTTGGCCTACTCCCGCGCATTGCTCTGGCCGCTGCCCCAGTTGAGCGCGCGAACCCGGGGCATTCTTTAAATTTTCGCAGCTAGCAGCTCTGTGTACGCATTTTGGTTGCGTCCGATGGGGTTATAATTGGGGTACGTGGGAAGCAGTTGCGTTGATTTTGTTTTAGATCGGGTTGCTGATATCTGGGGATTATAGAGAATTGAAAAGGGAATGCGTCAAGTTTTCTTTGATTGTTATAGCTATTTTTTATAATTTTCGTTTTAAAATATATTATTTCTCGTAAGATCTCGTTGTCTATTCAACACGTTACAGAATTAATATATAGTTTAAACATTTTTGGATAATCCATGTATATACATAAATAACGTGAATGACGGTTCTAAATTTTATCTCCGCCACTCAACTCCACTCTTATATACAGAGCTAAAACCAAACTCCGATGACCACAACAAACCCATACTCCATTTCTCTCTCTCTCCTTCCCACAAATTCCAACCTCTCTCACTCTCACTCGCCCGCATTCACACACACACGCATCGCATCTCACTCGCCGTAAAACACAAAACCCCGGAAAAACCATCCTCCACTCTCGACTCGATAAATCCTGCAGGCAGCGCACCCGGAAAGCGATAATACACCTCTGCAGCGCGGCGTCTCGAAAAAAGCCGAGCGGCGCCTTCCTCTCGCGCGCGAACTCGCCTTTATCTTTCTCTCCTCTCTCTCTCTCTCTGTAAGACAAAATCGTCCGTGGCTTTTTACCTCAGCGAGCGTGTAGTATATATATACGCGGCCTGGAATTTAAAGAACGGCTCGTTTAATGCGCGCCGGAGATTATGGAGGACAGGGTGACGTGCACTGCACTGCTATGCTATGTGGTCGTTCTTTGTATATAGGTGTGGTGAGGAGTGCGCGAGTATAAAAATGGATTTTCAAGTGTACAGGTTGGAAGTCGATGCTATACGTCTGGGTTGTAGTTGGTTTAGCGGTAGAGTCGAGTGGTTGCTCGTATGTATATATACTGTAATTTTGAATTCGAGAAAAGACTTATAATCTTGGGAAAAGTAAATTTTCCATTTATTAAATAAGCAACTTTTCTTAGACCATCTCTTTAATTATGTTTTATGAAACACGCATCGCATTTTCAAAGAAAATCTCTTCACTACAAAGTATAAGAGCTAATTTAAATTTCGACCGTCGCCTTTGAACTGCGAAACCTTCTCCCGACTCTTCCCCACGCACACAACAAACGGGGAATCCTTAAAATTCAAATAACCCTCGCACGCACTCGACTTTCCTCCTCCTCCTCCTCGGAATTTTCGTACACCCACAGGCTCCTTATGTACACTCCTCGGAAAATGAAGAAAATTCTTTGGTTTCGCCTCAGGTCTCTTTCTCCGCGTCGAGCAAACTCTCTCTCTCTCGCGCACTGCCGTTTTTTCTTCTTCCCCTTTCCTTTTTGCACTCGGGAATGCACGCGAGTGTCGTGCTTTTTCCTCACGGCTAAGAATTCTAATTTGTTTTCCCCTCGCGGCGAGCGCCTCGCGCGTCGTAAGTATATTGGCGCAAAGGCTTCATTATGCGAGCTGTGACGTCAGTGCGTAATTTTCTCCGATTTTTTTTTCTCTCTCTCTCTGACGACGAACTCGTTCCTTTTTTTTTATTCCGCGCTTTCTTGACTGGAAAGAGTATTATATAGAGACGATGTCGTACGGCACTTGAGTCGCGGTTGAGTTCAGCATGACGATTTTATAACAGTGTTGTTTTAAAAGAGGTAAGACTCGGGGTTTGCGGTTTGCGTAAACGTCGGATTTCAAATAAAGTAAAGGAGTTGAATGAATGCAATGAATTAGATAGTCTTGTATAAAAGAGTTGCTAATAAAATTTTGAATAATACGTATTACACATTCTTTATCTTTGTAGAATAATTTTCATCTTGCACAAACAAAGCTAAAAGTATATAAACAACTAAAAGGAAAAATCATAAATTCACGATCTCCACTACCGACCGCGACGATATATATAAATCGGCACCGAGATCGGTTCCTCCTCACCTCGAAACCCATCCATCTCCACCTATACATATATCCACCTCCAGCCATTAAAATCCACAGAAATTTATCCGCCCGAACCCCACTCGCATGCATATACACACACTCGCATCGATCTCCGCTCGCTCTTTTCCTCTCTGCACCGTGGCGCGCTCGGAAAACGCTCGCTCGCTTACTCACATTCCTCCTCTCCTCTCTCTCTCCTGCGCGATGCATAACAAACGCTCGGCGCGAATAATGCCAGCGCGAAACGCCCACTCTCGGGGATAAGCTTCGCATTCCTTCCATCTGGTCGCGCGCCGGTCGATAAACCGCGCGTCGAGCGAGCGAGTGTTGCCGATAAAGGTTGAATAAGCGCGGAAACCGCGACAGTGAGGCGGAGAGGACGTTTTTTGCTCGCGCTGTGAGACGAATGGGTCCCGTCAGTTGAGGGAAATTGGGTGTGGATTAATTGTTGAGATGAGAGGTATAATTAAGGAATCGGGGGATTTTTCCCTTTGTGGTTTTATTGGATGCGCGATCGGTGGGAAGGAATTGATTGAGCGCTGGTTTAAATCGGTTTAAGTAATGTGTTCGTTGAATTCTTTCTGGTTGGGTTGGGTTCGGGATGGGTTCGTGTGGTTAATGAAATGAAAGTGTATACTGAGAAAAAGTATTTTAAAGTATTATATTATTTGAATACGACCTTATTTTATAGTAATATATATGCACAATTATTTCATGTACTTACTCGCTAAATTTGAATTAGTGAAATTCACTGCTAATCAGTTATAAGTATACTAAATCAACTTAAATTTGAGTTACGTGCCAGAAAAGATGGTATACATTTATATATTCAATTTTCCTATGTTTTTTAAAGTATAGAAGTAAGAATATTCGTACACTGACTTTGTCTAAAAAAAAAATCTAAGAAGTTTGCACCTACACACATACATCTCACCAGGTTCAGTTCGCAAACGAAAATCCGAAAATAATGCCACTTCTTGTCTATTAATCCCCACTCGCAGAGTCAGCTCTCCCAGCCCACTCCTACATCAAAAAACCTCATTCTTCAGTCCTGCGCGCAGCCCTCCCGTGGCACCGAAAATCGCCGCGTTTTAATAACTCCCTCGGCCCCTCGCAACCGCATTCGCGCTCCTCTCTTCGAGCCGCAATTAAACCCGATGGAGAGAGAAAAAAGTGCCTCACTCCAAGACCGGATTCTTAATTTAGAAAACGAGCGCGCAGTGCGCTCCACATTTTGCAAGTCCGACGGAATTAACGTTAAACTTGCAATTCAAGCGTGATATGCGCCGTGCGCCAGCGGATTGTGCAAGGATTAAGAGAGAGAGAGATTTTTCGCGCGCTTGGCGATCGTCGGTTATGGGTGTCGCGGAGGTCGCCCAGTTTTTTCTTTTTTCTTTCTTTCTTTCTTTCATTCTTTTTTGATGGAAAATCAGGGTGGCGATGTGTGCGCTCGTATGTGGATTGTGGCTTTTGTCGAGGTTAGGTGCCGTTTGGGTTTGCTGCAAGGATTCTATGTGTAAATATTCGTTTATGCGATTTTTTCTTTATTTTACCGCTTGATATGAAAACCCGCGTGATTGTTTGTTGCTGATCGAATGGTGGTTTTTATTTTTTAGTCACTTTTCAGTTTTTATATTTTTGATAAATCGACGTGGAATATTCTTCGTTCAACAGCGATTGACGCTGGCGAAGTTTTCATTTTTCAAAAGCCGCCCGGAGAGTTTAACGAGAGTTATTAAAAGCTAAACGCTCATTATGTCGTCACGGTAAAAACATTATGGCGACATATATATATACACACGCGCCGGCGAGTTTTTTATGCCCTCAACTTTTAAGACGGCTAATTATGATAGAAGGACCGTTCATGATGCATAATTAGCTCGGGATCTCTTGAAACGTGAAGAATTTTACAATTTTTCACTCCTACTGTAACACTGAAAACCTCGCGAACTACACTGCAAGTATTATGTGTATTATATTATACGCGCGCGTTGCAAAATGCATTAAAAGCCGACACGCGCTATACCGAGGCAGCCTCGTCATCAAGAAAGCAAAAATTACACGTTGTTTTTCCAAGAAAGACGACATCGGCCGACGGGCGTTGTGACATAACGATGTCAATAATAAACGGCGGTTAAAGGTGCGCAATGATCGTTCGAATATATAAGCCAAAATCGCGTCTGCTTTTTTAATTCCAAAATCAGCGCTGTGAAAAATATCACAGCCTACACTTTGAACTACATTTCGTGCTTTTACTTTACTATAAAAATTCAAAACCCATAACATTCAACATTCGATATATACATTTCGTGTATATTATTTTCCAACAACCGCACCACGAACCAAATTAAAAAAAAAAACACGAACCCGGGTTATACGAGCTTTTAATCACCAATAATAGACTGGAAGAAAAAATCAGCCATCCCTTAGGAAACCGGCCGAATTAGCGTCAATCGCATGAGCAGCAGCGCTGCACTTTGTCAATAGCAATTTGCCGTAGCTCTATAGCGGTGCGGTGCGAGCTTGGCTCCGATATCCGGGCCAGTCACCGCGGTAGGCACCGCATAGCGGGCATACCTGGCCGAAGCCCGGCCGACGCGCTGACTCTCTAGGGCTTCGCGTCGTTGCGCGCCGCTTGGGTTCCTCTTCTCTTTTTTTTCTTCTCTGGGAGTATGGATATATATATGTCTGCGTTGAGGAAATGGAGGTTTTTGAATTTGGAATGAGGATCGGGAGTCTTTTTGATAACTGATGAATTTTAGGATGTTGGAGGAGATTGGAAAGTTGAATGTTCCATTTTTAGATTTTATTTGGTGTATTGGTTGTGTATTTAAATCTTCAATCTAGTAAGATTGTTAGCTTGTTTTCGCAAATTTAATAAAACCGTCCCTTTATTATAATTTAATTTATAATTTAAAAATTGAAGAAGGTTTGGTAGATTCGCAAGAAAATTATATTAATGAAATAAACATTGTTTATTCATACTTTGTGAGGAAAAAATCCCGACATAATCACGGTTAATTAATAACCAATAAACACTCTCAACAACATTACCATGAAAGGTTTTTTTTCTTAGCAATTCTCAATACTCCTGCATTATTGTTACTTTAAGATGCTCTTAAGAACATCTCGAAGGAAATACTTACTCGCGCGTAAAACCGACGCAGGAAGTTTTCCCATTACTCGGGCACTGTGAAAAACTCGCCCATTTGAAAGGATCAATAGCCCACTCTGGAACTTTCCATAAACATGCTAATATTATGAGATTGTTACGCCTCTCGATTCTTGTATCCATTGAATAATGAATGTGAGTTTCCTATATACTTGCTCGCATAACAAAAGTGTCGCACCGGTCGACGAAAAATTGCGAAAGAGCATATCCATTTTTTGCTTTAAGGCTGCGGCCGATAAATTAATGTTAATTGACAGGCAGTGCAAGCGAAAATATTGAAAATTTTTGCCATATTTCAGAAAATGACAGGCTAGCAGGTAACGATGTTGAAATAAAAATGTTATATTTTTTCGATTAATATTGATTTAACTTCAAGCTATCGTAAATGAAATATCGAACTTGTATAATTATAGGTTTCTGTATCGAAATTCTTATTAAACTTGTTGAATTTTTTCTATTTATCGTTGCTTAATATTTTTAGGATATATTAAATTGTCTTAATTGGAAATCTAAAATAAAAAATAATAATGATGAATATTAATAAAGTACGATATCGCGTATAGACCTTTCTTTGTCTATTTGAAAAAACTTACTATATTCAATTTTAATAAATGAAAGGCAAACTAATTTTCTTATGAAAAATATTACAATTTATGGTAAAAAAATTGTAATTATTATTTTGATGATAATTTTTAATAATTTACAATCAACTATATAGTAATCTTTACTTTAAAATTTTATCTCCCTACATCATAATACAACAACAACCTTTTACACATCTATATATTACTCATCTCGAACGATTTTCGTGCACATAACAGGAGCAGCGGCGCAAGCGGAAGGAGGAGGAGGAGCGGCAGGAGTACCTCAACGAATCGGTGCGCAACTCGTGCAAACTCCAAGCCCTCAAGACCCGCGTGACCGTCCTCGCCGGCCAGGAGAACTTGGCCTACGACCAGGACGAGATAGCCGCGGCCGCTGCTGCCGGCGCCACCGCCAAGCCCGGCACGCCCGCCCATGAGCCCTTCGAGGAACCGCCCCGGCCACTCAGTAAGTTTTCACAATCTATATGTATAATGCATATAGGTCGTCTGTGGGCTGGGTTACTCTTTGGTTGTATGTTAATAATGATTTTAGGACGGAATACCAATCGTTGCGATCATAAAATAAAGTAGAAGAATAATTTTATAAAAATACTTTAAATTAAAGAGCTGGGAAATAGATCTTAAATGAGATTTTATGTGCATTGGTTCAACAATTCTACGGAATTTTAATGAAAAATGTTTACATAATGAAAAATTAAGTGTAGAACTAAAGTAGGTGTAAATGCAATATTACATCTTAAATAAAATTAAACCGTTGATGCGAATTATCATCACTTATATAAAATCATTACTAAGCTACGATAAAGAAATTTCGCTGATCCTCTTGACATTGAATGAATCATACAAAAAAGAAAATCCCTACTCTTAAATTATTCTTAAAAACTATTTCAAAAGGTTTCCGTCAGCCGCCCCAAAAGGGTTCATTCTCACTGCGCACAGCATAAAAAGTAAAACAGCCAACTTGCGCAGCAGGGACACAGCCAAGTCCGGCGTGTCCGAGAGATTAACACACCTCTTAATACCCCAAGTCGCTCTTTCTTCTCCTCACAGCGATAAAAATCTCTAAACTCCACGCGAGGACTCGCGCGCGCATTAAAACTCTAACTCAGCTCCGTCCGTCCAATTTGTAAATGCTTGCACTCACATACTTATATAAATACATCCCCGCAAAAAGTTACGCTCTCATTTCAAACTTTTTCGCCCTCGAACGGCTCATTAGCCCGATTCGCAGTCTCCTCACGAGAGTGAGTGACCGAGAGACTTACTTCTTTATAAACGTCGAAAAAATTTGCATGAAAAGGAGAGTGCAGATGGTCCTAGAAAAAGACCCTCTCCGCGCTTTCTCGCCGGGGCTATTATTCACGCGCGCGCCTTATCTTATCGCTCTCTCTCTTGCTCTCGCGTCTTGTTAATGCGTAAATTAGTCGCCCGGGCTTAATTGCGCCGTTTCAATTAGCCCGGCCAGCCGGAGGTAATTTACGGACTGTCGTACGCGCGTCATGAGCGCGCGCGTATTTACCAAGCCGCTCGCGCCTGCACTGTATTTGTCCGGCGCGATATTACCAGAACATCCGATGTATTATTAATACATATAAGTATATAAGGATAAAGATGTTGAATATTAATGCGGATTCTTATATATATTTAAGCCACTTATGCGAGCCCCGCGCGCTAGCGACTTATTCAAGCCGGATTCCTTTGTGGGCTGCGGCTATATAGCTGCGGAACGAGCGAGAAGGATTTGAATTGGGAGAGAAGAGGGAGGATTATATGCCGGAGAGTAATGAAGACGTCTATGAGAAAAATACTCACTTGACCCGTATTCGAGAACCGTATATATAGCTCGCTCGAAGCTTTAAAGATAGTCTTTCGTTTAATTGCAGTTAATTTAGAGGAATAAAATATCGGGAATATCGATATCGATCGGGGGTTGATACAAGGATAGATAGCCCGTGGTTCCGCTGAATTTAATCTCTTGAATCAATACGCCGATGAGGCTGTTCAGTCTTTATATTTGAATGTGAATTATACTGAACTCTGATTGCGAATATATATTCTGCGGTAGTTCAATGGAAACTTAATTTTTGCGCGGCTGAGTATTTAAAGGTATTTGGAAGAAAAGGAATGTAGTAAGATATATTACATTCTCAAGTGCGGTAACATTTATTTATATTTTTTTTTTTAGTCTAACTAATTTGAAGTTATGTGAAATTATTTGAATAAATAAATAAAAGCAACTAATTAACGGTTTACAATGTATAAAAATACGTAACTCACCCCGTCCACGTACTATACTAGG
>UXGD01001550.1:0-33676 GCA_900474315.1 Torymus auratus
TCGCAATCAAGATCACGATTGTTTTAAGTTATTTACTGTATTGGCCCTCATAAGGATCCTCGTTATTTAACATTTAATTCAACATGGAGGATGCCACTCAACACTACCTATAGTATATCTTCTACAGAACGATTTAGGAATGATATTGACTTCATATGAAGCCAAATATTGTAAAGGAGCGAATTTAATCTAAAAAAGTTCATTTATTTTTTTTAAAGCAAATTTAATAAAAATGTATAGTTATGTATTAAAATACAATCTATTCTTTACTAGAAAAAATAACGGACACTTTAAAAATTAAATTAAATTAGCCTTGCTAATTAAGAGCTAAATAAAAAAAACTGACTAACTGTATCCTTTGCGCGTGTAGCTAATACGTTTTCATTTCGGATTAATTCTCTTGTAAAAAATTGAAAATATGTCGGAAAATTAGGAAATAATTTATAAGCTACATATTTTTTACATTCTTAGCTACTTATATGATGTAATTAAGCTTTCCCATGAAGCGATACCGAGAAAGTGTATGTGTGTGTGCGTGTGTGTGGTCGAATTAGATATTATGGCCGAATTACCTCGTATTACCTTATAATAAACCATGAAAGAAACCTAGTTGGTCCAAACACTCCGATAATTTCTTGATACAAATAAACAAATTTTTAAAATTAGCTTTTCTTTCGTAAAATATATGACTGAAAGGGTTAAAGAATTACAAGGCTATAATAAACCTTATAATAAGGTTCAACGTACAATTTAACGTATATAATTTAATGTATAATACAATTTTACGTTAAAAAAGCATTTACCCGTTCAAAAACGAAGCACATTTATTTGAACTCCATCCCAGCCGCTACCACTCCACCTAACGTTGCAAAAAGACCGCAAACTTCCTCCGACCCCTCGTACACCCTAAATCGAACGCGTAAAACGCGACAAAAGCCCGCCGCCGCACGCGCAGATTAGATCGCCGCGCGGCCCGCCGAAGACAAACAGCCAGATTAGCTTGAAAAATAGCTCGTCAATCGCCCTCGACTAACGCATAATCCCACCTCGTTTCCGCCTTCGCGCAAACTGTATATGAGCATATATAGACGCGGCGCCGTATAAGCGTACGTCGGGATTACGAGCCCGTAAACCTTGACGAATTCACTAGCTCGATATATCTTGGCCTATGTATATTAGCCGCGTAGCGCGCCTATAAGAGGGATGCTTTTATCCCGATGATTTGGAAATAATATTGAGGGATTGCATGGTGAATGAGTGATAAGAGCGGTATTTCGGTTAACGGAACAGGGGTAAAGGAATGTATAGAGGAAGTCTGGATTTTTGAACATTCTGATAAGATTAAGGTTTCAGCACATGATAGGTAATAAGTATAAAGTAGCTTTTAAGAAAAATTTGTTTCTACTAAAAACTGTTTTGTAAATTTTGATTGAATATTTCAATTTAACATAAAGATGAATATTTAATACAAATGGTATTTATGAAATAAGAAATCATACGGTAAAATATTTTTCATTTTTAAAGAAGAAATTTGTTAACTTTAAAAGAAACTACTTTGAGAATATTATAGTATGTAAATCAATAAAGATAATTATATGTAAAAATATAGAAAAATAATAATAAAAAAAAATAAAATATGTAAGGAATAGATGTGTGTTACAATTAATTAGCAGGTGTTTTCAATATAAATAAACATTTTTCTTTTATTAATAAAAATTCTTAACATTTGCAAACAATTGTATAAAATTTTTGCCTGTAAATATAATGCTTTAATGCATTTTATATCACAATATTAAAAGTCGTTAAAATAATTTAAACAAAATGACATTTCATTGATCACAGTTAATCAGTCTTATAAGTAATTTGCCAACCACTTTCGAACTTCGCACCGTAGTTGAGACGAAAAGTTGACAGAGCTCACAGGTTTGCCGTGAGCGTCGAAATCTTCAAAGGTTCACCAGCCAGTCATGTAGCCAGCGTGTCGTCGGTCATCGATTATGGCTTCAGTCATCTACCATCTTGCGTATCTTAAACCTAGGGAAGAAATCACAAATGTCATATTATAAATATGTTAAAGAATAAAACAATTATATAAATGTTAATAAATCTTCCCTACTTTATTAACAAATTAGTTTTCAAAATTCAGTATTCTGATTACTTTTTGCGAAAAATTTTGAAGCTCAGACTATGAGGATATTCATTGAACGTGATTTCTAAAATTTCCCCGAATACTGTTGAACTGCGCATTCATCGATTTAACTACTTTATAATTCGCATCGTTTCTTTTTTTATTTTATATCCGATAGTCTGGTTCGTTCTTTCCTAAGGAAAGTTACAGGGTTTCAGGGTAAGTTTTCTTCCTGACAAAAATGAGAAATTTCGTCAAAACCACTCCTAACTTTGCTTACTTTATGCGATTCGCATGTGCTACTTTCTCATTGAATCTGTAACATGTCATTTGTGAAAGTAAAACAATTGGTTTTCGCTCGTCAAAGCCCAATTGCAAAAAATCGACCTGCGATACTTAGTAGCGCACACTAGCGGATGGCTAACTTTTTTTTTCATTGTACTATTTACAAAAACAGAGCAAGTGACATATTGTTTCTTATGGTACATCAAAACATTTTTCTCTTGCTTTTATGATTTTACAAAGAAAGATGAAAGGTACTGAATTTTTTATTTTTACTCACCTGCAACTGACTTTGTGCTTGAGATGAAGTTTTTATTTTAGGCATTTAATATTAACTTTTTAAAGGTTAAATGTTAAATTAATGCCTATAATGTATTTAGTTTGCACTTCAGTGCTCTGAATTTGTTTTTCCATACGGTTTTTGCTGTCAATATCTAACTTTTTTTTCTATAACTATTTTTCTATAAAATAGTGGAACCTCTTTCTAAGGGAAAGCTCACTATAAAATTGTTAGTATCACCAAATTTATTCTCAATAATAGTTGCATTAAAGTATAACTTTTAAGTTTGTACACTATTTATTAATTTGAATTCTATTTATTTTAATTCTTACATTTTCGCTGAAATTTTTTTAAATAATAATAAAGTCTAAGAGGTTCCTTTGATGTAGTTGCAGCATTTTGTTCATTTTTTATTTTCAGGTATATATCATGTTGAGATTTATTCTCAGCTGATTGCATATTTAGATGCACCAATATCTCTCGTGTACATTATTAAGTATTACTATGGGATCCGCTTGCTGGTATTGTTTCATTGTATCTCATTCCTGAGCATTTTAGCTTGCCGCCTGTGAAATAAACTGAATTCATGTGAAATGACTGCACAATAAATATATTTTTCCTTTCAATTATTTTTACATTTCTTAATATTGGGCTTAATTTTAATTACCACATAACATACAGAAAAGTTAGAAAAAACTAAAAATTCCAACAACAAAGAGTTTTTAAATTCAAAATGGAAATAAATCATAAAGTATGTAGCAAACATTCTCATAATAATATTTTTAATTAGAAAATTTGCATACCTACGTTACAACTTTAAGTTCAAAATCTCTGACTTAAAGCTTTTTTCTAACTTGTGCTGGCATATTTCTTAGGGCAGTGGTTGATTTAACTGTTTCGATTTTTGTGCATATGCAAACAAAGCTAGATTATATTGGAATATATGTATAATGAGCAATGCATAAATTTGAAATGAATCGTGCCTGCATATATTATGTAATGCTAAATAATATTGATTGAATACTTACAAAATTTTGTTAAATTCAAATCTATTTCAAGTGTACCATTTTAAAATACTAATTAATGGTGACCACCAAACTTTGGATTTTCGATTTCTTTTATATTCATAAATATTTATAACGCATGATAATTTTTCTACTTTAATAAAATTTTCAGTCGAGGCTTGGAAAGAAAAAAATAGCTTTTTTATTGTATATTTTTAGAATATTATATTTTCGTTTGTCCTTTATCGATAAGTTTTTAGATATTGAGCTTTTCATTGTATCATCTATTTTTCTATAATCATATTATCTTCTATCATTTGTCATACTTCCAACTTAAGTGGTCACCACATATAATATCACATACAATTACTACGATTTTTACTATTTTATAGAACTATAAAATTATTATTTACCTGTATATGAATTCAATTGAACTTGTTTGCTTAAAATATGGAAATTAAAAAATTTAAGTGCAAATATGTTATAAATTACTTTCATCTTTTAAAAAAATAAAATTTGTCGTAGTCACTTGGTTATAAATAAAAGGAGGTAATAAATGCAATAGATTTTTTTAAATTCACTTTTAATTAGTTTAAGTATTCCATGATCAAAATTCATGTAATAATCACGTACAATATTTAGTATTCATCAATAGACTATGACTACATTTGACAATGTATTTTATTTCTATTGTTGGTGCTCAGGTAAATTAAAAAATTAATTCAATAAAGCCTAAATAAATAAAAAAAGAAACAAAAACAATTTTACAACTTTTGTTTTTTAATCTTTTTTCAGTTTTACACAAATAATTTCATTGTTTGGACAATTTAAGAAAAATCATTTCTTTTACACGAGTTCATAGGACGTATTAGTGACAATTCATTAAGTCCATTTTTAGCTTAAAAAATAGTTGTCACGTTCTTTTTTTCATACAAATGAATTGGCTAAAATCTGTTGTTCAAAGACTTTGTTCACAGTCTCTCATGCGGCTTTTAAAAAAGAGACAAAATTAGATTAACAGTATCGCAGTAGATATTTTAATTTAAAGTCATGTTTTTCTTTATTAGTTTTAGAAAGAAAATATGAAATTTCTTATCAGTAAACTGCTTAATCTCTATTAGTGAACAATCACAATTACAAATTCCTAATTATACAGTTTTTGGTACTATCCGTTTTCAACAGTTGTAAAAAAGAAAAATACATTGACCTTCATGATAAAATCTAGTACTTATTAAAAAATAAGGCGAGTTCATTGAGAACTCAATTCATCTGTTTGTGGCTTTATTCATTATTATAATAATCAAATAGCAATTCTGATAGATAAATGACAATTGCTACATTTTAAATTGTATGATCGGATGCGCACTGAGTTCAAGTAAACCTAATCAAAGGTGTAAGATGTTCGCTTTTTTAAAGTATAAAATGCTTCAGTAATAATCGTTCTGTTTTTGTTTTTATGTTTCAGCAAAATTAATTCCTTTCAATCCTAGCGTGTAATAAAGTTTTAATAAATCCCTTGATTTTCATTCCGTATATAATGACCAAGTTCGTTTTTACATTAAAATACGTTCTTATTAAAATAAATTAAAATGAAATTAAAAAGTTTCTAACAGATAACTTTGTTACACACTAGGAACACTGACGTTTGACAAATAATCTTGTGTATAAAAAAATGATTTCACGAATTTTGATTACTTCGTGCACGAAAGTGTTGATAAACCACTTTGTAAATTTATTAATAAATTTATTTACTTCTTGTCTCTTATTTATTCATACACACACTTATTAATAAGTTTTTCTCTCTTCTCACTCTCAAACAAACTCTTAGTGAACTTTATCAAGATCACTCTTAACATTACTCCAAAACAATATCTCTTAAAATCATTACAGTATGTAAATTAAAAGGAAAGCTAATTAACAATTTCATTGCTAGTCAATATTCTCGCCCACATTTTTCCTTATTTTTTTCTGTATTCTTACGTATCGAAATGTGTTATTGCAATAAAGAGATATAATAATCTTTGTGTCCATTAGATAATTAAAAATTTACTGGAAGTTGATAAGTGTAACTTTCTGACTACATCTATTTTTACAAAGTGATTGTTTTTAACCATAATATCATAAAAATTATTTTTTTACACCTCGCCTTCTTTTTCGATTTGAGACTCCATATAAATATACAGACTATCTTTATAGTAGCAATCATCAAACATTTGTTTAATTATATCCCATTCGTTTTCTTTTACTTTTATGTTTATAAAATTCTTTCTGGATGACATCTACTTTTTCGATTGTTAACATTTAACACAGACCTAGTTGTAAGTCCCAAATGTATAACACTGTAGCAAGCAATTCTGTATTTTTGTTATAATGTGATTCAATGTTTTTTCATTCGCTATTAATGAAACATTGTCACATTCAAGGCAGAATTACTCGCAGCAATGTGTCAAAGGGGTATTGACGCGAAGTTATGTGCTTTTTCTCCATCTCAATATCGGTACTTACCATAGTCCTGGATTCCATAAACACCTTCTTGGCCCATATAATCTAAGATAAAAAAAAAAAAAACTTACGTTAGACATGTTCTATTGAAATTATTAATTTTTATATTCATATGAATTGACCTTATCCAATAAAATTTAGAAAATTCATAAGTATTCCCTTTTATAATTCATTTTTCATATATGTACGCAAATACATCCAGACGTCAAAAATCTAATGTTTCGATATTATAAAACTAGATCGCTCGATGTATTTATCTTTTTTTTAAGAGTACTTGAAAAATGTAATATTTATATTTATTTTTATTGTTAAACTTTAAGAAGCTAAAAATAAATTCATCTAAGTACATTTCATATTTCGGCTGATTTATATTGTTTGTAACTATTGGAATACAGTTGTTTTACAAGAATTTTAATGAAAACACAATATTTCTATAAAAAGACAAACAACTTCAAAGATCAGCAATAATAATTTGGAACAAATATATTAACACGTAGTTTTCAATTAATAGAAGTTATGAAACAACTTTTCCGATTTTTTTTTTAAATAAACTTATATAAGTGTAAAATTTTAGACTTCTAATAATAATTAAAATAATCAAGGTCAAGCCATTACAGGTAGTGCAACAGTAATTTGTGTAGCAAAATCACCAAACCATGTAATATTTGTAATATGGTATATTTGTAATATTACCTGGTGATTTTGCTACACGAATTACTGTTACACTCTTGTTAATTCCTTTAATCATTAAGGCCATGTGAAACCGTGAATTTCAATATTTTTTAAATCAACATTCAAGCGTCTATTCGGAAAAAAAATTTTGTCAAGCGCTCCCTACACATAACCCCTATATGCAGGAATTTTTTTGAGTGATTCTATTACCGCTTTCGTTAGTTATCCTCGTTTAAAAAGTAGGTTAATTGCAGATTCCTAATTCTCGACAGAACGGTTTTTATTTAATTAAATAAATTCTCATTTTTTTTGGAAAAATACGTTTGATATTCAGATTTTTTTTGGATGATTTATTGGTATTTTCACGAGATGTCCATGTTTGAAAATTATGTCGGTATTTAACATCACCTTGAAACTGTAATAGTTTGATCTTGATTATTTTAATTGTTACAAAAATTCTAAAATTTTACACTTATGTAAGGAGTATATTTAAAAAAAAATTCGACAAAATTGTTTAATAACTACTATACCTTAATTGAAAACTATGTATTAATATATTTGTTCCAAATTATTATTGCTGATCTTTGAAGTTGTTTTTCTTTAATAGAAATATTGTGTTCCTATCTTAAAAATCTTAAAAAAATTATTGGTTTGTTTATTCGTGATTTGATTGGTGGGAGTAATGGATTGCTAGGCCACAAAACAAAACTTGCGGCGCGCGAAGCGCGCTTAGAGATGGCTAGTTTCATTAAAATTCTTTTAAACCAACTATAAAATTGTAAAACTATAAAGTTGTAAAACAACAATAAATATGCATAAAAACAAAGACAAACAAAATGCATTTTCAAATTTTCATGTGTTATACAAACTTTGAACTAACAATATTGCAACATGTAATTTTTTTGAAAGCCACATTGATTTTTAATATAAAAACTTACAACATAAGATTAATATAATAATAAAAACAAATACAAAAAAATGTGATCCAGTGAATAAACTGACCATGAAACTGCGGTATTCGTTTAATTGCTTCCATAGTTCATAGCAGTGTAATTGGCAGATTGGCCTGGATAGTCATAGGCTGAAGAATAATTATAGTATCCACTGTCCACTGCCTCTTGTTGATAAGGAGCTGCATAATCATTTTTTTCATAAGTAAAAATATCCTTTCTTTAAATTTTCATTTTGTTTTTAATTAACAAACAATACATATCGTATTTCAAACCAAATCTATAATATTTTTTTATAACTTGAATGTTTTTTTATAAAATATAAAATATGAAACTTACTTTCAGTTACTTTCTTTAAAATATTTTTATTATAAATATAACTTTATATGTAAATTTTTTTTATTTTGTATTTGGACAACAGAAATTATAATTGTGAGATATAAAAAAAAAACGAAAAAAATGTAGACAGTCTTAGTGTTTTGTATAGCTTAAATACATAAGATTAATTAAAATTTGAAAAAATAAATTTGTATTGGAGCTACATATATGAACTGTTAAGTTAATTAATCAATGGATTTTAAACCACTGCATTAAGTAATAAGAAAAATCAGTAAATAGCAATATTAAGTTATAATATAGTACCTGCAGCTGGTGCTTTGTAGCCATAAGGATCTGCATAGCCAGAACTTGCAACTGGTGGTGCTCCATATCTACTGTCTGGTGGTGGAGCAGTTGCATAACCCTGTAATTTCAATTTGAGTATAAATTCTAAAATCCTTAAATACATAATTGACTTATGTTTCAAAAGTGAAATATACTTATTACTTTTGTTAATCCTTTCTTCATAAATAATAATGTTAATAATAGTGAATCTTATTTTAGTTAAAAGAATTTCTTTATTTTTTTGTTGAAATTATACCTATAACCTTTCTTAAATGAAAAACTTTCAAACTTGAAGATATAAAAAATTTTAGTTTCAAATAAATCAATATTACCACAAAAAAAGAGAAATATTTGAAATGAAACTAGAAATACTAACATTTTCATAATAATAAATATAAACATGGATTTAAAAAAATGTTGGTATATTATTTTTTATGCTATTATTTAACAGGTTCAGTACAGCATGAGCAATTATGACTCATGAAATTTGCCATACTTTAAATTCCTGTAAAACCAAAATCTTCTAAATCTTTTGCTCATAACACTTTTTATATCAGACATAATAATACACATCATTAGGAATAACTAAAACTCGAAATATTTTTTTATTCCTTCTCATTCTTTTCAAACTTAATGTATTTTTTTTATATACTATCCATACTGAACCTGTTAGCATCAAATTTAAGGTGTAAATAGACTAAGTATGTAATAAAAAAATTTAATACAAAAATTAATAAAATGGTAGCATTAGTATTGATTATTCAATCTAAATCAAGGCCTTTTCAAAATATGACATTTTCTGCAATTTTTAATAAAAGTAATGATATCATAAAAGATAATCAAATCCAGAATTTCACTTTCAGCAATAAATATACTAAATCCACTGGAGCTAATCTTCTTAATATAGTTTTGAAAACATGGCACAATTAATTTATTTATAAATTTTTATGAAATGATATTTACCATTACGTTTCTATTATTTTTATTTCAATTTATTCTGTTATAATACACATATATAATTTTTTTATGAAATTACAATTTTTGCAAACCTGCATTGCCACAAGAAGAATAAGCAGGCTAGAGTTTTATTTCTGTTTATAAATCCAATCAGTATGAAATTAATTTAATTTATATTTTATCTACGAAAATTTCAGTATATCTTCGAAATTGATTATATTAATTGATAAATAAAGAAATTAAAGTAAATATAAAAAAAATGTATGTAGTATTTTTCGATGAATACTTTATACAAATACTGCTTCATTCATGTTTGATAATTAGTTAATTTACTGTTCAATAATTGTTTCTGATTCAATATATTTCATGTACGGAATTGATATTTCACCTACACATTTAATACTAATAAGTAATAGAATAATTTAAATTGAATTATATCTACATTTACTACAAATATTTTTACTATCAGAAAATAAAGATATGATGCTATAATAATCGTCGATTTTAAATGCTCTAAACAATTTTTGCTTCCTTTATATGGCATTTATAATAATATATACATAAAATATTTTTTAAGACTGTCCAGTTTATAACAAAATTTTCCTAGTATTTTTTCCTTATTTTTGAAATTTCTAAGAATTCAATAGTACATTTCAAATTGATTTATAGTAGCCATGCTACAATTATTCAAAGATTTCCCTTTTGTAAAATATATGTCTCATTATTTACATTTTTAATTTGTAGAAGTACGAAATTTTTCTTCTTTTGAATATAAATTTCTTTTTGTGTATTTTGTTAGGTCAAATTTTTATAATATAGAACCTAAAAATCTACGTTTGTTAAATAGTCAATCCGCATAAACTTTAATGTGTTCCATTATTAATTTCTTTTTAATACATAACTTGCTATTTTTTTATTTCAAGTGTTTTTCACTTCATTAAAGTAAACTTTATTTTATTCCACCTTAAATTGTATTATTACGTGAAAAACTCATAAAACTTTAAAACTATGAATGCTAACCTTGGCTAGAAAATTAAATATATGGAAGAAAATTTGAAAACTAAAATAAGCACCCTAATAAAAAACACATAGAATTTTTCATTTAAGATCTTTTTCAAACAATTTATCAAACTTCCATAAAAAGCCTCACTTTGGAAAGACTCTTATCAAAGAATTACTCTAATGTACCTTATACTAAAAGAATTAATTCGGAACCGACAGTTTACAAAGGAAAATAGTGGATTAATTATAAAGACAACATAACATTTATAAAGTACTAGGGATGAAAGTCCTTATAGAGCATTTAAAAAAGATAATCTTAAATAAGTAAAAATGTCATTTTTTTAAATATAAAGGAAAAAAGCTGTATCGACGTTCAGGTACCTTTAAATAATACTTTCATTTTTTATTCGAAGAAAAAACAAAAAAAAAAAAAAGCTCGACAATATCCATAAGTAGTTAACAGTAATAACAGCCTCGGTTGAATTCTATAGGAACTCTAATTCACGCCTCCCTCCCATTCCCCTGCCTACGTAAACCAATCATCATCATAGTATCGTACCGCGGACTGTGCGTAATCCGGTGGCTGCTGGTAGCTCTCGTAGCCCTGGTAGCTCTGAGCGTAGCCTTGCTGGGGGTAGCCGGCACCATAGCCGGCGGGTGGTGGCGCCGCCGCTGCGTAACCATTACCGGCGCTACCGTAGCCTGGTGCTGGCGGTTGGGATACATAGCCGTTCGCCGGGGGCGCGGGTGGCGCCTCGAACCTCGGCCTCTTCGGTGGGCCGCTGGAGCCCGGTGGGCCTCCACCTCTCTTTTGCGGACCGCCTCGGCCACCAAGCCCACCGCCGCGGCCTCCCGGACCACCGCGACCACCTCCTGGAGCGCCTCTCGGTCCACCGCTATAAATCGAAGAAAAAAGGGTTTAAAAATTGATTATGGCATTGATGTATGTTGAGTTTTTTTTGTGATATTTTACTGTAGTTGTTGAAAACTGCAAGTTATAGCAAGAATGTTTAAATAATACTTATAAGATTAAACGAAGATAAGATATATATACAGATGTGTTTCTGCTCCACTATCTTTGCTTAAAATTGTAGAAGGAAAATTAAACAATTCCCTTATCAATAGTTCATTTAAAATTTCGTAAAAATGTTAGTATAGGTATTTCATGATAAAATCAATTATCAGCTTATCTGATATTATCTCTTTTAGAATAGTATATTAAAAGGCAGCCTTACCGTCCACCACGACCCCTGTCACCTCCGGGTCCACCACGACCTCTGAAACCTCCACCTCCACCTCGTCCGAAATCTCCTCGACCTCTACCTCTGAAACCCCCTGCTCCTCCCCTTCCTCTTGGTGCTCCTGGACCTCCACCTGCTGCATCTGGTGGGCCTCTGCAAGGAAAAAGTACAAATAGTTAGAAATAAGAAAAACTTTTTTAATGTAAAGATTAAAATTTTTCATAACTGTAACATTCTAGTACTGAAGTATTAATAAAACCACAAAAAATATTTGAAATAATTTTGCTTCTTATAAAATACTGAAAATTTATATAAATTTTACAGGTTAACTTACCCAGATGGGAAGTGTCCACCACGTCCTCTGCTTGGTGGGCCTCCCCTACCTCTCATGCCAGGTGGGCCTCCCCTCATGCCACCAGGACCTCCTCGTCCACGTATCATACCTCTAGGTGGACCACCCCTAAGAAACCATTTCAGATTAATATTCTGCTTTTTCTTTCAGTACATGAAGATGACAGATGTAAATTTAATTTAAAACATTACATAAAATGAAAGGAAAGTATATAGATATTTCATTATTCATATATTATATCATATAATCAATATTTAATGTAATCCATTTTGATTTAATTTATTAAATTTGACAGCTTATACAAAAAAAAAATATTTAATACTCAAAAATGAGACTAAAACTGTTACTAGATGCTTCCTTTACAAGATGTATTCTAATAGGCTTAAGTTTTAGTTTCTACATGTGCTACTTTGCTGTGGTATTAGTATTTTATTCAATTAAAAATGGATTTACAAATGATATTACACTCAACATAGTTTTACTTTAAAAAATCACCCACACGGCTTATTTTTTACTTATAAATTTTAACAAAGCTACAAAGTACCTTTATCAATCAATAAAATACAGATTTCCTAATATTTCCATACCCAGAATTCTCTAATGATACCCTCATCCCCTTCCTAAATCACCCCTTAAAAAATGTTACCCTCATACACTCCAAACTACTGCTACTTCTCTCACTGTTACTCCTTGTGTCTCAACTGGCCACTTGAGCACTAAAAATAATCCTCTCATCTACCCACTACCACTACATCCATAAGCCCACACACCTATACACTCATCCACCTAAGCATCTTCTCCTCCTACGAAGACATAGTTGGAAAAAAAACTTTCATTGAGCGCGACTCGTCGTCCATCCAGTGTTAACCCAATTCGTAATCAAAGCGCGCGTGCCCTCTCTCCCTGTGAGCGAGAAAAATTATTGATTGCATGCCCGACGGGGGCCATGCCGCCGCCAAGCTTCCCCCTCCGAAAAAACAGACGCGGATCGATCGCTCGTCCCGGATTCCCCCCCGACAATGTACTATGCGCATAGCGGCATGTACAGGAAAATAAGAAGGAAGTGCGTATACTTAAAGAAATAGAGATAATGATAATGATAACTTACCTGCCGCGCTCGAATCCACCGCGTCCGCCGCGCGGAGGGCCGCCGGGACCGCCGCGTCCACGGAAGCCGCCCCGTGCCGGTGGTGGTGCATCTGCCATCTCTGTTTTATGTCCGCTTCCTCACTGACGACTGATAATCTCTGCAAAACGTTGAAGCACAATGTAATCAAACAACAATAATCGTCGCACACACTGCTCTCGTAAAGACGAACACGCGGTGACGGCTTCGCTCCCGCGTTTTTTGTTCCGCTTTCTTCTCTCGCGCTTGAACCTCCACCCACACACATATACGCAGCCAGACACACGCTTATAAACGACGCGCACTCTCGTTTTTTTGTTATAAACTTTTTGCACGATGATGGCGATTTTGTTATTTTATCTACTTACTTACGCTGATTTCACGGACGCTGCGGCGTGCTACGAACTTGGCGAGGCGTCGCTTCTGACTCTGCCGCCGACGTTCGTCACTTCGTGCGCGACTGTGTGCAGCAAAGCAGTGAGCAGCAGCGGGAGAGAGTCGCAAAGATGGACGACACCGCCGGAAACCGGAGCATCGACCATGCCGCCGCCGCGGCGAACGCCCCCACTCGTGTGCGCCGGAAGTTGAGTGTGTTATATGCCTGTGTGTTGGCAGATCGCGTAGCGACTGCGCGGACGCGGCACTTTTCAAACGAACTTTATTTATTTAATTGTTCTTTTTTTTTTTTTTTTTGTTAAGTCGATGAAATGTAATTGGATGGCCGTTGTTGAATGTTTCGAGAATTTCGACGATTGATATGTTTGTTTTTATAGATTAGAGGAGTGAGGATTCGTGTTGTGGGAGTAAGCAGCAAAAGATGAAGAAAGTGGAAAGCTAAAGAAGGCTTGGAACTATGTCGGATTAGTCAGATTACGGTGACGTCATGGATGCCGAATTTTAGGCCATATCTTGCCGGCGTTGCCGCTATTGACGCGTGTGTATAGTCATAGCGAATATGTATTATTATATATAAGCGGTAACGCTAATTATAACATACATTGATTTTGCATGGCTGAGTAGCGTTATAATTATATTGCTTATCTCCTGAATAAAGTATATATTTAAGTAGTATTATAATAATGTAAGGGCATTATAATATTGTACATACATTATAATAATATAATATATATATATATTCTCAAATTTATTTCCCTCTTACGTCTCAATCAAAATAAAAAAATTTTTTTAAGGCACACTCATGGGATAAGGTTTTTCTTGTTTTTTGAGCTTTACTAGATAAGAACAAAAATATGTGCACACTAAATTTAATGGTATCATTTTTTGCGACAGATTCTAGTTTTTGAGAAAATAGTCAAAAAAGTCCTTCTTTTCAAAAGTCAGCCATTTTTTCTAAAATCTGTCAACTTAAAAGTTCAAAAAAGAAAAAACGTAAAGATCGCAGAAATCTGCAACGCCGGCTTTGAGAGTATTTTCATGCCTTTTCGACCTTCATCTTCAAACCCTTGTAACTTTTGAAGGAATCGACATTTTTTAATTTTAAAAATAGGAATTAAGGCTCTTTTATTGAAGTTTAAATTTCTTTTTTGAACTTTCAACTATAATCGGTCGCAAAAAATGATACCATTAAATTTAGCATGCACATATTTTTTTTTCTTATCTAGTAAAGCTCAAAAAACAAGAAAAACCTTGTCTTGTCCCATGAGCGTGCCTTAAAAAATTTTTTTTTATTTTTTTTTGAGACGTAAAAGGGAATTAAATTTGAGAATAGCTCATATAACTAGCTGGATATTCTAATTGTGAATATACTAATTTCTTCTTACTATTTTTATGCGTTTATAAAAGCAATTAAACCAACATGATATACAAAAAATAAATGCCAAGTCTCAAACTCATTAATCCAGTATAATTTTTCAATATTTTCCTAGAAATTCTGTATATGAAACAACGCGAATTAATTCGCGCAATTAAAAATTCCAATACCCGCGAATCCTCATTATAATCCTTTAACGAGTACAACCCGGCTCCAAAGTGCGCAAAAAACATTTTTTAATTTAAATTTTCCCCCCATCGTTCCATCCATCGCCTCACCTTACAACCATATAATTGCATTGAGCCGTGCGAGACCGGTCTGCTCTCACTTTCCTCCCCCCTAAAAAAAAGAAACGAAACACGAAGCTGCGCAAAAAAGGAAACTGACTAAACCTTTAAAAAAAAGGAGAGCCGAAAGAACCATCCTCTTGTGCACGCACGGCTTGGGAGGCAACCGAGGGAACGCGGCCAGCTGTAATATCACGATACGCAAACTTACTCGCCCCTGCGAGCGCCGGCGCTTGCGTCGAAACTCGGATTCCCAAGACCGGGTGGATGGAGTGAGGGAGGGGATGGGCGAGAGAGGAGAGCGGATTACATTCTGCGGTTGTAGTGGCGCGGGTTTATATTGAAATCGAGACGAGCGACGGCGCTGGCGGCGGCACGGGCGAACTCGAGATATTTTCTAGTTAGGAGCTTCTTAATTGGCGGGAAGTTGGCCGGCAGCTGCGCGCCCAAGCGCGGACTGTGTTGTATTGCGATTCGATTGCGCGCTCTGGCTAGCTGCGGGAATTCGTGTTCTCTCTCTCTCTCTCGAGGGTTTATAATTGCACGTCAAAGGGTAGGATTGGTGTTTTGGTTTTTCGGGCCTCTTCTATCTGGATTCTGTTCGGGAAGGTTGGTTTGATGGAGGTAGGTGTAAGAGAGGTTGGTTGATAACATTTTTATAGACAAAGAGATGTGTAGATGAAATATCAATTAAATAGTTGGTAGAATTCATTTGATGAATTACATACTAAAATATACGCTGCACCTGTGTAGAAAAAGAAATTGATACCGATGTATCAGCAAGATATGGGTCGTGTGTGGCCACGGCCGGGACCTTTTATTATCTCCCGAAACGTGCTAGTTTTCGCGGCAATCAAACGGATCGTGCTAGTCTTCGATGCGAATCAATGGGACGTGCTGGTCTTCAACACAAATGCTAAAATGGATATATATATATATATTGCCGATACTACGTCCATACTATGGGCAATATATTGGCTATACAAAACTTTTTTTTACTCCGGTACACACACGCACCCACACGCAATTACATTTATATCGGTCCATTTGTACCTTTTCGATTACGTACTTTTGCAAGCTCCGTAGAGAATACAGGACTTGTAAATTTAACACACCTATTTACCTTCTGTTACAGGTTATACCTTTACAAACTGTATAACTTGAGTGATTTATTTTATTGAATTATTACAGTAACACTCATATCATATACATATCTTTTTATTTGTGCATTCTCTCCTCTATCCTGACGATACAAACTCAACACAAATTCATACCAATAACTTTTTGTTTTCAGCCTTTTTGGTTATGATAAGTACACTGTTTGAAAACTTCCATATATATATATTGATTTTAAATTATGTGTTTCCAAATGCTCGCATTGTATTATACCTAAATATATATGGAAATTTTCTGACAGTGTATAGTTGATAATGTTACATGTGCATTGTACGGACAAGTATAACAATGATGATTTGATTTAATTTTGTACAATATATCTGTAAGGTGATATGTCAAAAGCAACTGTAGATAAAATAGTTTGCAAAATATTTTTCATATAAAACTGAAGATTTATGCATTTTACGATTTGTCCTCTGCAGAAAAACGCGCGATCGAACAATTCAAAATAAAAAAGCTACATCAAAAAGCACGTTTATTATACCAAACCTTTATTTTATTTTGAAAAATGACGCGTTATGTCTCACAACAATGGTTACCTATGCTTTTAAGGCAAATCCTACCAACAATAAAAATGAAACAATAGATTATCTAAATACAGAACCCAAACAACGTGTAACATTCAAGCACGGTAATCTCCGAAATACCGATACGGACACCCTCACTCGAACATACACTCAAAACGATAAATTCTCATAAATCCTCCTAAAAATTTCAAAACCCAAAACTCTCGAACAGCAACTATACAAAACATCCGGTCGATTCTCCATCGCAAAAATCAACGTTTCCCCATATTCCGGGCTAGCGCGCGGATGCAAACATTCAAAACTCTCTAGCAACTCGCGCCGCACTGCAGACCAACCCACCGCTGCATTGCAAAAATACCGAAACGAAACACAATCACTGCTCTCTCGCACACGAGGCATAAAGTATGTAAGGATTACTCGGCCAATCCGCGGGGGGCCGCCGCCCCCGAGAGCGAGACACAGAGCGCGAGCGCGCGGGGAATCCATCGGGAAAGGCTTCATCGGAAAAATAAACACACAGAGGTAGAGAGACCGAGAGCACGGAGTAACTTGATAATGCCGCACTTGTATCGCCAAGTATACACACAGGGCTTGATTAGAACGGGGCCCATACTACTAATAAATCGCGATGTTTACGCTGGGAACAATTTTACAACTACCATAAAATAAATAGAGAGAGGGGCGTGTATACACACATAGCTATACATATATATATGCAGTGCGCGCGGGAATTTCGAGCCCTTCATCCTGTGTGTATATGAATTTCTACCATGTGTGTTTCCCTCGCTGGTTCGTGTCCCTCGCCCGGAAAATCGATTTCGTTATTTGTTAGGCGACTTTGGATGAGTGCGTATATGAGTCGGCGAAAATGATAACGGGGAGAAAGCTGAAGTGCGGATGCAAATGGGTTCGGTGGATATTGTCAGTATATAGAACGGGGAAGGTGATTGTAGTAAGAGTTATGTGGGAGTGCGAAGTTTTTTGTTAGAAAAATGTTGTTCATGTATTTCTTTTACGCAGTGTAAGTAGAGTTTTGGTTTTAATTTATTAAAAGTATAAATATATAAAATACACAATGAAAATAATAAACTATGACATTTGCGTCTGTTCTAATGGCCATTAACTTTTTAAAAACCCTCACGAAATAGGTCGTGATTTTTACGTATTTATGCCCGTTACGATAGTTTATGAACATATTCAAATGGAACATCATCCAGTAAAAAGAATATTTAAAATTTTCCACGGTAGAATATTCAATTTTCTTCGAACGATTCCTCTAAAAATATTCGCCCAATGAAGTGCATCAAGAATGTAGCAGGATTAAAATTTCGCTCGGAGAATTTATAGCAAAAGGATAAAATTTTTATGTTATTGTACCCCCCAATAATGAAAGAAAATGAAATATCGTCGTAAACTTACAACAGAATAAAACGGTAAAATCAAAAGTTTCGAAGCACATAATTCTATAGAATCGCTGTATTCACTAACTCTCAGATTTCTTAAATTTCAAGCTTTTCATTAAAACATCAACAAGAAATAACAACGACGTCAAAAATAAAATACGTCGCGATAACGGAATTTCAACGCCCGCGACTTCTTATCAAACGACGAAATCACTTCCGGAAATTTCACGGCGCGCTATACGAGGGTAAATTCAACTTCCCAAACGTCGCGCTCCGCCGCCGCCGACTTCCATCATCCGTCGGTAATACGCCGCGCGCGCGCGCGTCTCTGTCCGTGGGAGTAAAAACTGATAACTTTTTTCATCTTCTCTTTTTACATGACGATTTGAAGGCTTGCTTTTGCAAAAATTTTATACGCTCCGTGGGATTCCTCTCTCAGTCTCCTTTCCGCGACAAAAATAGAGAATTTCCAGTCCTTGCGCACCTCTCTCCCTCCCTCCCGAAAGTTGTCCCAAAAGAGAGAAGGTAGAAATCACATACTCAGCACCTTTCGCCGCGTGGCCGTTTTCTGAAAGATATCCCCGAGACTTGGCATCGGTACTTTCCAGCAAAACTTTCCGTCCTCTCCTCCTACCCCCTTCAACTTCTTAATTCTTTCTCTCTCTTCGTCTAGCGCACGTGCACGTTCTCACTCGCTCTCTTACACGGGACGAGCTTTTGCCTCTCTCCTCTTTCAAACATCTCACGAAATTCTCATACTTAAATCACCTACCGAATTCATCATTTTTATAAATACAGGCTTTTTGCCTGGAAGCATCTTTAAAGTTTCAGCAACTTTCTCTTTGCGCAACTTTTAACTGTGTTCACTCGCTGCATGCGAATATTTTATTTTGATAAATATTAAAAAATGTCGTAACGTTCAGTTTCCAGGATGGATTTTTAAATAATTATTGTTATTTGTAATTTCATATTTTAAAATTGCAATGCGATATTGATTATTATTATCAATTTATGATCGGTGGAGCAAAAATTATATATGTGATCAGATGAATATTTAATGTATTCTGTACACGTTGTAAATAAAACTTTTAAAAAGTTGATTTTAACGTATCATTGTTATTACTAATATAATGAATAATGAATATAATCATAATAATAAGTTTCTAGCGAATAACTGAGAATAAACATACGTACATATTACTGGTAAGAAATTCAATCGTGATTAGGTATGTACATAATATATAAACAAGTCCTCGATATATGTTTAGGATTGAATCCAAATTATTAATTCCACCAAGCTCATATCATTATTTTAATTCACCCCGAAATTTTCCTTCCATCACTTTTCAATATAAACCTCTACAAAAATCACGTGTACCATCCCAAACTGTACACCCAAGAATGAAAAATTCACAAACGATCCCCCTAAAAAAGAAGTCTCCATCTCGCAACCTTTTCCATCCACCATAAAAAAGCGAAAGCCATCATCACAAATCCTCTACAAGCAAGACAAAAAAGCCAAGGAAAAAACGTAAAGACCCTCTACACCCTCCCGCAATTAAGCATTCCCGTGGCCGACAATCGCTCGCTGCTTATACGTAGGTACACCGTTTACCACTCACTCTCTCTCTCTCTCTCTCTCCCCGGCATAAGACACATCGCGCGCTCGCAAACACTATAAATTATTAAAAGTAGGCGTGATTTCAGGTGCGCTCGCAGGACTCTCCCTCTCTCGCGACGTACAAACGCGATGAATACAAAATGTAACGAGCGGCGCGCTCTCTCCCTCCGGCAATTTTCCCTCCCGCTCTGTTATAGGGCGCATGCGCATCGAGCCGCCGACAATTCCGCGAGTTCCGCGAGGGGTTGGTTGACCGCGCCACCACCACCGCCGGTTCAGTTTGCCCCCGAACGCCCCGACGTGTGCATGCGCAGCAGCAGCGCCGCGTCGCCACCTCCCCCCATCGCGCGTGTCTGTGCCATATTATAACAAATATATAATATTCACGCGATACTTATATATATTTGCCTGTATAACACGGATTCCCGAGGTTGATTTAAGTGCGATTGATGTAAACCCGGAGATCATGTGAGTGCGGTGGTGGGTGAAGCAGCAGCTAGAGTTGCCGGTATATAACACACGCAGAGAGATAGAAAGAGAATCGTGACAATGGTGAAGCCGGTATGAGCCGCTGGCGCCTCTTACCCAACAGCAGCAGCAGCAGCAGTTGTTGTTATTTTTTCGGAGAGTAAAAAGTGCGAGTATATAAGGTGACTCCTTGAAGGAGGGAATATAAAGTGTGCAACTTCGACCCGGCAGCCGCGTGGACGCCGCGCGCGCGTGCCGAGATCCACCGGCGCTGATATACACCTATATTACACAACATACGCACGGCTCGGGCGTGTGCTGCTTTAAAGGTGAGTCTTTTTTGCCGAGTTAAAGGCGTGATGTGGTGATTGATTGAGTGTGTGGGGTTGGAAGAGGTTAGTTTTTGGATCGGGGTTGAATGTTACGTGTACTTTGAGTGTTCTTCACGATATGTATATATATATATTCGTTGAAAAATTAACGATCTAATGTATAGGTTGCAGTGTACATCTGCATATAGTATTATTTACGTTCGTGGAACTGGATATGTATAGCCTTTGAAGTCGTTCTCACGTAAAGAGAGTTATTTTTCATTGGAATTATCGCGGTTAACATTGTTATATAAATATGTAACATTTTAACGGTTTGTATTGATTCTCGGTACATTTGTGCATACGTGAATACGATTTTCAAGGAATTTATAACATCCATTTATCTCATATTTTATATGCAGCGCTTTGCAATTTAATTTTACATCATTTCAACGTTAAAATTTGATCAAAATTGCAATGAATCCTCAAATAAATAAAACAATCTTTCTCTTATTTCTACGTAAACATCACAGTATATAACTATAATCGCTCTCGTTGCATATAGACGCCGTAGAATCGCTTTCCGATGACATCAAAACGCTGATTACAACTTTTTAATCAACTAATTACAAAATAATAGCCGAGCACGTTCTCCGCTAGGTGTCATTACTCCCCGTAAGTAATATACGACGTTTAAGGTACATATTAATTCATGCCGACGCGCTGCATACTCATACACACACACGTACACTCACTCGGACGCGATTAATTTCGTTATAGCCGGGCACTCACATGGCGCCTTTGAGACACCAATATTTAATCAATCCTTACGCGCACACCGGCTGTTAAGAGTCAAATGACTCGATAAGAGCGGTCATTTAGATAATTGTATTACATTAGCCCCCCCCCCCCTTCCCTAATTCATGTAATCATGCAATAAAAAAGAAAACGCGAGCGCGGCAGAGCGCGAATTACGCATTCAAATTTTATTCGCACTTCCACATGCAATTTGTCCATTAAATCACGCGACTCGCCTTTTTCTCCCCCCTCTGTTTACACAGACGTCAGTCCACATCGCGGGTTATATTCTCACTCTATACTTTTCACGAAGCGGCATTCCGATAATGAAAATAACACACCGCACCGTGAGTTTATATCGTATTCCCCTTCACCTGTATGTACGTAATATATATAGTTGAATAATTAATCCAAACTAAACTAAATAAACACGCGCACGATATCGCGTAACTTATATACTTCATCCCCCCGTTCGATGTATATATATACCTATACGGCGCTTAGAATTCAGGTCGGCGGCTAATTCGACACGACGCGTCGGACTTCTTCCCCTGAAATATCCGCTTTATACATAACTAATCGACTCCTTACAAGTGCAACATCCATAATGTATTATTTCGGTGATGTAATATCGCGCGGCGGCGGCGGCTCTCACGCGCCAAATCGATTCGCCTACTCCGAGTGAGAGAGAGGGAAATAAAGGAAACGGGGAATATATTACGCTGATCGAATTCGGCAGATGTAACGCGAGCGCGTGCGCGAATCGTTGAATTATTTCCAGCGGAGAAAGAAGGGCATTGAGTAATGGCCGCTTTAGATCGGATCTCGCGGAATGTGGAGTATAAGAAAAAAACGTGTATATAGCACCGAGGCGCAGCCAAGCTTCTGCGAGTGTGATGTGGTGTATGTGGGTGCGCGGGTCTGTCTGTTATATAATCTCGATAAATGGGAGGGCGAGAGGAATAATTGATACCAAAGCCACGTAAAACTGGATAATTGGGATTTGAAATTTGAATAGTGCCGACCCGCGGGCTATTGCGATCCGTTTTAAACACTGCGCGCGAATTAGGATTAAAAGAGGTGGACGTGTTTAAATTATAACATTTCTGCGTGTGGCAAACAAGCGCCGACAGAATTATAATAGTTTGTACATATTATTACGTGCCGGCTATAGTCAATAGGGTGATTTATTTGACGCGCTTGACAAATGATTTTAGCGCACTGGAAACGAATGATATATATCGTATACATAATAATACCCGTATTATTGTACATTCAGAATGTATAATAATTGTTATCGATATAAAATAAATCAACCTATATATCGATGCTGTCAATTATTTACCCTCCAAATGAATAATCAAAAATTATATATATATAATTCAAAGTATACTAATGAAAATATATTCTCGTGATAATTAAATTGATTAAACTATTTCTGCTAATTCTCAGCTGATCAAAAAATAGGACGTATTTCGGAGTTTCGACAATTCGCACGGACGAACAATAAATCCTATATAGAAACCAAACGCCAGTCAAGCATCGAATTCCGAATTCTTCCAGTCGTTCCTCGCCAACACCTACCCCCTCGCCTCTTCGCGGAAGGACGAAAAGAAAGGCTCAACTCTCCTCCTATATAGATATATAGATCCCATATAGTACACACAGATACAGAAAGCCAGCAACGGCCGCGATATGTATAAAGAGCGACGAGCCAGACCGGACGGCGACTACTCGGGCATGTTTTCATTCGCCGCGTCTATACACCCTCCTACTCTCTCTCTCTCACATACACATACACACGCGCACGGTTCAACGACCCGCTAGACTAGTCTACTCTCTCTCTCCCTCTAGCTCGGCTATAAGACAGAGACGTATAGCCGCTCGGGCAGATATCGGGTGCAGGAAGCGGGAGTCTCGCGCGAGCGCGTTTTCTCCCCCTCCGCAGCGAGAGCCAACGCTGGGGGGGTGTTATTTTTCAAGGAAATTCGCGGCCGAGAGAAAGTGCGAGAGAGTAAGTAGAGGGAGGGAAAGAGAGTTGTTTTGTCGATTGGCTGGTGATTAATAATTTTCGGGGAGGTGGATGGAATTTATAGGATTGTTAGGTGGTGCTGTTTGCCAGTAAGGGGTTGTGAGATTTTCGGGAATTAAGATGGTTCGTTGGATAAGAGCAGAGGGAGATGTTTGAGACTTGATTTTATTAAATGGCTGGGGAAGATGAGATTGGATGTGAAAAAGTTGGTGAATGTATGAGAGAATAGAAGAGTATTTTTGAAATGGTGGGTCGATTTGTATGTTTCACTATATTCGTGTATTTCTACTGAGACCAGGATATTTGTGAGCAACATTTCGAACAGTATTTTTTATGTATACTTTTCTCTAACTGGGAAAATTTAATAGTTTTTAAATATTGAACTATACTACATTTCAAACATAAATATTTATTATTAATTCAATGTTTTACGAGAGAATAAAAGTTTAATGTGGCTTTGGCAACCACTTTTGCATCGTACCGAAAAATTTTAAACTCTTCGCATTTTTGCAAAGTTTAATTCTCTTGTGTTATATAATAATATTGTACTTAATTTTACTCGACGCTTAATTTATTACGCATTATAAACCATATTTTAAACGCTCATAAACAAATTGATATACTATAAAATTTATGTCTATACAACGCAGCAAACCTCCCTTTACAAATACCATCATCAAAACTTATTACCCTTCACACTTACCTGCTAATCTCTTAACTTCACTTCATATCACCCACCTAACCATTTTCAGATAATCGAAAACCTTTTTCATTTTCCACCAGCGCACATTTTTCGCGAAAAAGTCCAATTTCGAAGTTTCGCCAACCGTCGAGTGACCTTTACCACGCGTCCCTCCTCTCTCTCTCGCTTTCGCGCTTTCGCCAGGCTACTATTCTGAAATATAGAATAGACCTCGTCTGGTGAGAGTACCTAGGTGAATCGCAAGAGTAACACACGGACGGCGCGGCGAAGGATATTCTTTGTGCCCGATGTATTGGCGAGTCTGCCTATATATATATCCATTGTTGAACGAAGGAGGCTTCGCTCGGAAATTAGTTCCGAAACATTCGCTCCGACTCCCGCGAGTTCATAAGCCTCGAATTTACAAAGTTTCTCCCGTTCTCTTATTTTTTTATTCCTTTCCTATCTCGAGGCAGCGTTTAAATAACGGTCGATCGATCGCTCGCTCGCTGCTCGGCAAACAGGTTAATTCGCTATGAAACAGACATTGTTTATATTCAGCGGTACGCGACGAATGAATCATCGTAATATTGATACTCGAATACGTATATTTTGAGCAAATAAAGGAATAACGCGCGCGTGCGTTCTGTCGTTATTCCGATCGTAATATTTTTTGCCCCGCGGCTACCGTGTCATGCGTCCGTGAAAAACGAAAATCCGTTTGGAAAAGTTTTTATATCGGCAAATATATACGTTTCAAAGGCGCGTTTAACGGCTAATTGGTGGTCGACCTAACGAATGCGCGCGCATTTCCGATTATTTTCAGCCCCCCCCTACACGGCATAAAATTTAAAAAGTCCCAATTAAATATGGGCGGCAGCGCGCTCGTAAAAAAGCTCTCTTTTTTTCAATAAACTGGGCTAATTGCGCGCGCGTACGTGGTCAAAAAGAAAATAATTGCGACGATTTCGTTCGATTTTTTCGCGATAAAGAAGCGAAGGAAAGGTGCGAAAAAAAATTTATTACTCGATTTCGAGCTAACGAGGGACGACTACAAAGCAAATTATTGAAATGAAAACGCAAAAAAGTCTATATCAAGCTTATTCGGTTGGGCGGAAAAGGGGTTTGCTTTTATTTTTCTTGAAATATCGGAAATTACCGTGCGGCTATGTCGCCGGAAGTGCACGCGGCAAATCTATATATCTATGTATATATATACGTATTCCGTTTGCCAATCTTGTTTACCTTTTTGTCGGAATATCGTTTTCGATTTAAGTTTATCCGCTCGCCGAGGTTTTTTCTATAAATTTTCCGCGTGGAAAAATCTTTGAAAAGCATGACGCTGCGTGCGCTAGAGAGATTATATTCGCGTAGTGCTCTCCTGTCCTGCTTTTTTTGTTCACCTTCAACTCAATAACAAAAATGCAGTAGTACCGAAATCGGCTTTTTCAGCGAAATAAAAATTAAATATACGTTGCCAATCGCAACTGCCTGCCGCCATCGAACGAATCTTGCTCCTTCCGGGTATTTTAAATATTTCCCCGTATTTCTGATACGATGATATATCGAAATAATTTGTAAGCTTAATCATTCATAATGCTACATTGAAATTCACAGTAAAATGGGTCAAGCAAAGACATACCGTCAGCTTGATGATATGTCCAACGTTTTATTCAGCTGTATTCTTGGTACGAAAGTAATTAAGCTTTAAAATGTTCTCCTCCGTTCTCGTCATTTCAATTAAATATTAAATATTTTCACTTCGCAAAAAAAAAGATACTAATTAAGGATTGATCCAGTAACGTTGGTAAGGTAGGCGAATTATAACTACACAAAGAAAAATTACGTATAGTAAAAATTACTGGAAACTACTATAATTTCATGTACAAATCAATAACAATCGCCACAAAATTAGCAATTATTTATCACGAATAACGACAATTTTTTCAACAAGCCAAACCTTCACCACTCTTTGACAAGAATCTTTTTCTCCATGCACATCAATTAAAATATTCAATGTCCCCTCGTCAACCCGGCGTTTTTCAAAGCCTCAACCAACAATCTCCCAAATTCTCTTTCCAGCCGCCCCCGTAACCATCCACCCCTTTGCTCCCAGTCCTCTTGCAAAATTCACTCCGCTATATCCTCCTGTACTAAAAAGCCTCGCAGTCGTCTCTCTCCTCGAACTCGGTCGCGACTCTACCGCCACCGCCACTGCGACAAAGCCGCGCGCGCGCTGCATTCGGGTAGGACGTACATACGTCTCGGGGTCAGCGGCCACTCTCTCCTCGGTTCATTCCGGGGCAAACACACGCCACGCCGCAGAGGAGAGAGATACGTATATATATATACGAAATGCCGAGTGTAATGGGCAGCCGCAACGACGAAGACGACGGTCGCGGAATTTATCGCCGGGCGAAGATCAATGATCTCTCTTTCTCTCTCTCTCTCTCTCACTCTCCTTGGGTCGTATATTTACTGCAGTGTACGGTGCGTATGAATCGTAATTTCTGTGAATGAGGAGGAAGACGGGAGCTACAATTATCGATTGCAGGAGAGGGAACGTTAAAAAACGCGGCAAGATAGCGAGCTGTCAGAGGGAGCTTGCGCGGCAGTAGCTAACGTCTGTATGTAGGTGAGAGTGTGTCGGGCTTTTATGTTACTGTAAAATACTGGCTATGCTGGGAAATATATTAAAATTTATTACAAAAAGCTTTTACACAAAGGTTCGGTTTGTTTTTTCAGATAAAATGTATCGAATCTCTTACTTTTACGTGGACCTGTATATAGAGCGTTTTTTAAACGCACCACCTGCTGTAGAATCCGTTGAAATGTGAAAATACACGTTGATTTTAAAAACTTTTTCACGTTTACACCCCCATCACCTATATTTCCCAAAATCATCCTTCCAACACTGCGCGATATTTTTCACCGTTTAAAAACATTCACATCCGCACTGTAAAGCAGAAGGTACACGACCTGTCGCAAGACAGCACGTGCTTTGTTGACGCTCGGCTGATCCCTCCGCGCCTCCAGGCTTATGTGCGCGCGTGCGCGCTGAAAAATTCAGCGGCGCATTAAAAGTGCCGGGCTAGCGGCGAATTTCTAAAGATTTGCAGAGCGCGACAGTTTGTTAGTTCCCGGAAAAATGAGCGCTAGCTGAGGATGTCAATCTCTCTGCGTCAGTGTGACGTGGATGTAGAGGTTTGTTTATTTAATGATTCGAAGGAGTAAAAGTCGTTCGCAACGAAGTAAAGAATAAATTGATATCACTTGGATATCCGACTTTACTTCTAGGAATAGAAGTTCACCCGTTTTTAGGTCAAAATAACGGATGTCTGAAATAGCAATTCGATTAACGCAGGAACTTTTAAATTATGATACGATAATTGCGGAAATTCAATACTGCGTTTGCTGGTTTTAGATTTCAAACGAATAAGATAATTTTTTTAATTTTCAAATGTAATGTAAATACGTGGAAAATTCAGACCATTTAATATTTTATTGAAAATTGATATAACCAGGTCAAAAATGCGTTTCATCATGAATTTTCGTATGATTAAATTTTTGTTTTAGTAGAACGGAAAAATATAGTCGGAAATTTTAATGTGGAAATTTGCAGATTTATTCAAATTACCAAGGATTTTCTGACTCTTTAAACGCGAATTTAAGTTGAAATAGTACTATAATTAGCTCTGACATTAAAGTTATCTACTTTACATAGAGTAATTAAATATGAGAAAAACGTCGCTGTTCTAAAATTCTAATATGAGATTTAAAAATTTCCAAAGACTAATCATTCAGATTTAATCTACTGATTTCCATCATTTCTTCGTTTTAAATAATCTTTCTTCATTCCATAAAATAATTCGTACTTATTTTTTAATCTAACATAAAAAAACTCAAACAATTATCGTCGAAAAAATCCACTACTAACCCTTTCCAAGTATCCTCGTACACATCTGCACACCATCCACCAACTCATCGATTCTTTCCTTCCTCGCACATCAAGATCGCACAACAGCTCTTCACCCGTTCCGTCGATAGAAATGCACGTACGAGGCGTCACGACAGACGTGAATCCCAAACTCGATACGGGACAATTTTCAGAAGATGTGCACGACGAGCACGTCGTAGTAGGAAAATTTCTTGAAGTATTTTTCGATGTTCGACGGTCTTCTCCGAGCGGTTGTTTACGGTACGGGTGTCTCTCTGTGTTATATACTTATATATTCAATGTAGGGAAACTCTTTTTGTATTTTTCTTAAAAACTCGACTGAAACGTAATAAAATCTTTTCTATTAAAATTACTAAAAAAATAATTGTTAATATAGGAGATAAATTGCAACAGTCCAGAGGAACTCTGAAGTATTATCAAAGATTTTCATCAAAGATTTCAGTAATTAATCATTCTTGTCCTTATTAGTCATACTTATAACGATTTTTAACACACCAATAGCTTTCTCTCAACGATATGCCGCCATGCACGTGCCTCATTTTGGTCACAAACCAATTCCATGCTTCTGTCCACCATTGAAAGTACGTCGACATGAACTTTTATAAGCCCAGTTTTTCTCGTCCAATAACACTTCATTACACAATAGTTTCATTAAACAATACCTCGCAATATTCGAAAACCAATAAATTACCATCACAAAGGCAAACAATGGGAGCGCGTCAAAGCTCGTCCCACCTCTCTCCTCTCTCTCTCTTTCCGCGCTTTCAAAAACAAAGCTCTCCCACAGCTTCTCCATCCTCTCCATCCTCTCCAAGAGCAAATTATCCCTCGGCAGACGGCATTATTTATCGCGTGCGCACTCGCAATGCAGAGAAGAAGCAATTTACCCTCTCCCTCCATTCTACAAAAAAAAATATATAGCACCTCTCGCACGCGCGCGAATCCTTTCTTCTCTCGCCGCCATCAATTTCTCGATCCCGATCCACTCGCGCGCTCATGGTAATAGACCTAATTAGTGAACTGTCCGTTTGACATCGCGAGCGCGACAGAGAGGGGAAGAGAAAGAGAGAACTATAGAGGAGAGAGAGAGAGAGGGAATCGATAATTGGCAGAGAAAGAAAAAAGAGCTGGGACTGCGAACGGGGGAAACGAGATGCCTGTAATTTAATTTATATTATACGTGTATATATATAGGAAGCCGTACGCGCGTGCCGCTGCGCGAGAGGCGAATTTCTTAGGAGGTTCGCGCGTGCAAGCGTGTTGCGTCGGAGAAAGAGGAGGGCGAAAGTTTTCGGGGTATTCGCGTGCGTCGCGAGATTCTTAGCAGTGAACTTTTGTCATTCTTTCGGTGTTTGTCTCCCTCTCTCTCTCTCGCTGCCTCTTCGAGTGAGGAGGCAAAGTTGCAGGCCGAGGATGTTTTCAGTGGCGAGGTGGAGAGTTTGAAAAATTCGTTTGTTTTGAGTCGCCAGCGCTGTTGTTGGCTCTTGGCTATGCTTGAGCGTTGCCCTCTTGCGCGTGCGGCGTGCTTTTAATGAAAAATGTCGCGAGTTTGCGTTAGGAATATGGATATTAAATTTTGCATCTGCACGAAATGGGAAGATTGAATTATAGCGGGAATTATAATATGCCAGCGAGGCGATTAATTATGTGTATTATTATAAATTAACTGATTTCCTGGGCTTCTTCGGGAAACGATATTATGACGAAGAACGAGAAATAGGAAATGCTTTTACTGGCGATATTGCCAGTTAATTTATTAAGGCAATTTTGACTTATAATTCCATGATTAGCTTGATTAAATACATGTTTTATTGATTCAATCGGGGTGTAGGTATCCCGACGATCCTTGCGGCTCACATTTTTCCCGTTATACCCCGGATTAGCATTTTTTCCGAAACAAAGTGCCGCTTACGGGCATTACCACGCGCACCTCGCACATAAAGATCTATGTACCGATAGGGTTAAACTCTTTTGCGGGAAATACTTTCGCCCATTTAGTACCTCCCAAATCACGCGTATACCTATACACCTCAGAAAAACAAGTAAGATATATATTTTCCAATTAAAAGAGCAATTTTCATTTATTTACAAAAAAATATTCATCCTAAGCGCGCGTCGAGCAATCGACGCGGCCGTCCATCCGGATCTGCCGCCCAATCTATCATCATTTCAGCCCCAAATCGCCACTACCTATACCCATCCGTCGAAAAATCCCTGCAAAAATATTTACGACAAACGCAGATCGCCTCCCACCAGAAAAAAAAATACCACTATTCCAACCACCGACGGCAATCGCGATGGAATCCGCAGCGCCGCGTAAAACAACGCGAAGCCGGAGATCGAATTTTATGCGCACGCGCGCGGTTATAGTCGAAACGGACTCGCGCGCGTGCGGTTGGCCGGCCGCGAACGCTAAGCCTAATAAAACCGCACTTGATCGGCAGCGGTGGTATAGTGGTGGTGCGCGGCTGCTATTAGAGCGCGCGGGAATTATATTACGCATTTTTTGCTTCGAGCCGCGAGGCCGAATTGATTTGCGCTGACATTCGATATTTGCCCGCGATGAATCTTCCTGGCGGTGGTGGTTGTGCGCCGCGATGCGGATTTAGCGTTTACGCGGTTTTTCCCGAGTATGGATATCAATTTCGTTAGCGGCCGTGTGATGGGTGGATTTAAATGGTTCTGTTAATTGGTTGCTTTGAGAACGATATGGGATATTGATTATATGAGGTGGTCTTTTGTTCGGAAAGTTATTTAATTACGAAAGTAATACTCATGGTAATAAAGGATATAAATCCATATCTTTACGGACGATAAAGTCTCATTTCGACGATTGTATTATCTTAATATTTCATACGAGATTTAATAAATCCGAGAAAGCAATTAAATTTCACACGAATGGAGCGTTCCTTTTTTAGAGTAATGAATTAAATTAAAATTCACTTAGCCTGATTTTCCATTACTTTTATATGCGTGAAAATCCGTATAAATTAATTACGTGACATAACATTTAATTATTAAAAGCTGCCGGATGCATGTCACGGAATTGAAGACAAGTCACCGAATCAATCTTTTACGATAAAAGCATAAATTAAAATTCACAATGTATTATTAAAATATCTCTTCCGATATCCAAATAAAGCATTAAACAAATTAAAAATCGGTAAAATAATAATAGCAACGGCCAACCGTAAACACAAAACTTTTATAATACAGACGTAAAATATAATTCAACGTCCACCGACATCTCATAATTCACCGTCCACAAAACAGCCGCATTCGCCCCACCGTCCACGTCGCCTACTCAAACAACCCCTGCGCCACGTTTTTCCAAAGTCATCCTCCCCTTCTTCACCGCCACCTCGACGCAATCTTTTCCATAACTAGACACCGTCCCTTGCGTATTTCGACCCCCTCGACCTTTTCCCCTGCTGTCCATTCCCTGCCCCATCGAGCAGCAGGAACGAAAGAAACGTTCGAATTCTCGCGTTCGCTTTTGACGAAAATCGACGGGAATTCGCATGAAGGCGAGTCAAAGGAAACGTACGCAAAGTGTGTAGCGCGCTGCTGCTGAGGGAACTCGATCTACCCGCGTGAAAAGCGATGCGAATAAGAAGTTGGCATGAGGCAGAATTATTCCGCTTAAAGTATTATTAAATCCCCGCTGCATGCGCGGCTGATACGGGAATTAAATTCGTTTGCGGTTGCGCGGAAAAGTATCGTTTTTATTCGGCTTGTTTGATTAATACGCCATGCTATTGAAATTTTAAAACGCTGCGGAATTTTTTGCGAGATATATACCTGTTTCGACTGATTTATGAGTGTTTTTTTCGTGCCTGATTGACGTTTTTTATATTTGCAGCGGTGAAGGAATATTTATTAATGGTGCAAAAAGTTATAATCGTATGATTAGGATTAAAATTGTTTTAAATGCTGTCGGGTGAATTTTTTATTGTCAACAAATGTATTTTAACGTAAAATTGTTTGATGTAAATATATAATAAAGTTGAAAATACTGTCCAACGGTCAATTTTCTTTTAGAGATCGTTAAAATTTAATTATGAGAATGCTACACTTTCCCAGGATAACAATATAGAAAACATCGATTCGAAAAATAGCTCCATCATAAGACCATTCGCGCAATCTATCAGGTAATCTTCGGAATCCCATTCGAGAACGACCCGAAAATTCATATTTTCCCTCGCCCACTGCAAAGTAAATTAACACGCGCGCGTTTCAAAGCTCCGATCGGCTAATGCGATTATACGCAACGCGCCCACCGATACACAACGCCAGCAGCGGGGGGAAAAAACTTTCGAAATTTACATTCGCGCGTCGCGCGGGAAGCGGAAAAAAGTGCATTATACAAGGTAGGGGAATTAACACTCGCGCGATTCGGAGCCGGCGTAATCGACGAATGCAATAAAATCTCGGGCACCGCCGTGACAGTGATATTTTGTAGGTCGCGGGTATAGAGAAAAAAAAGAAGAGTGCGAGAGAGAAAGAGAGCAGATGCGCGACAACGAATGTTTAATCAATTTCTGCGCCCGGGCGATTAATCATCCCGCGCGTGGGGTGGATGGGGGGCGATCCGAGGCTATCGATCCCGGACGTGCTAAGTTGAAAAGGAGAGGAAGAGAGAGAGAGAGAGAAAGAAGGTGTGGGTGATGGGATGGCGAGAGGAGAATGAGAGTTGATTGCAATTTTTCATATTAGGATCGAGGTTGAAAGGGGTGAAAATGAGTTTCCTGCTTCGCGCGCGAGAGATGATTGTAATTTATTTCGGATTATAATGGCAACACGTTCTTCAGTATCTATACACATCGTGTGTAACACGCGCGTTACAGGTTTATGAACTCTGCGCGCGCTTATTTTTCCTCTCCCATCGTAATGGAATATAAATTTCAAAGTACACATATGACGCAGCGCCAAGTACGGCACACTACTCCCTTCGAACATATTTCTTCATACTGCCTTACTACATACACTGCAGTGTTTCTTCTCTCTCCCTTTCTCTTCGCGCACGCGCGCAGTGATGTTTTTTCATTTTCGCCCGCTCTCGCACGCGCGCGCGGTCAAAATCTCGAAACTTTGTAACAAAGTCACGTTGCGAATTGCGTTACGTTTCCCGTCTAAGACGAGAAACTCGTTTTCCTTCCTTTTGACACCAGAGCGCGCCGCCCGCGCCGCCCGATCCTCCATCTTGAGCGATGAAACCATTATGTCATCTAATTTCCCGTCACGTCCATTCTCTTTTGGCCCTCTCAGCCGTGAATTAAACCCGGAAAATGCATTTTTCAGGCACAATTTTGGTTTATACGAAAAAGTATTATGCTATATGTGAAGTTTCGAAGAAATAACAGTCGTTGTAGGAAAATATCTGAGGGTGAATTTAAATTTGATTAATTAAGGGGGCAAGCCTGGGTTAAAGTCTAAAAAAATAAAATTTAGTATAATCAGTCAGATATAATTATTTTTTCAAA